>JAFMSR010000651.1:0-46614 GCA_022818135.1 Saxidomus purpurata | reverse complement strand
ATTCGTATTATGTATGCTTGATAGTCGCGTCGGGGGTGTTTTATAAGAATGACTTTCCAGGGCCCAAACTTCATTCGACTGCGGTTTGTCCCTATTGTCTTAGTCACTGACTTTTTATATTAGAGTCCCAAGGTTACTGGTGTAGGCTTATTCTCTCACTCCATTTGTTGCTGCATCCACCCAGAACACACCAGGCGCCTCCCATTTACAAAAATAATATAATTAGTAAGTTAATCGTGTTTTTACACGGAGTTTTGTGTGCTCGTTTACTATAATCAATGTAACGGATTAGTAGGGTGACTTTCTGGCTTTAAAAAATGGGAACCTGGACCCCCCCCTTCCCGTATAACAAGCTGAGTCATATATCAAAATGTTCGTAATGGATTGTAGTTTATGAAACTGCCGGCATAAATTGGCATAAATGGTGGCGTTCCGAAAAATCCAAGATGGCGTCCAAGATGGCCGCCAAAACTGAAAAAATCCAGGTTTTGTAGTACTGTTGGTCCAGATTTTTTTAAAAGATTATGTTTTGGTTTTAAACATTGAAATGTATAAATACACACTAAATATACGATTTTACGATGTTTTTTCACGAATTTAGGGAATTTTTTGAAAAAAATTGACAATTTTACCCGTAGGAGTGATCAATTTTTCGGTTTTGAGAGGTATTTTTTTAACAGCAGTTCATTTTTTTACCAATTTGATACACCTATGTGGCAAGAAATAAAATATGACTTATAGCTTATCAAAATAATTATATTACAGCAGTAAAAGAGAACAAAATTTGAATGCACATGCATTTAAAAGTGGGTGGGGTAATTTCACATGTATTTTCGCTCTATGTATTCATTGTTTATTTGAACATTTTATTTATTTTACCTTCGATATTTTTTACTTTAAATGTATAGTTTCCAGTTTATATGTACTTCTTAGCAAATTTTAATGTGCAGATCATTTAGTAGAATCCAAAATGGCTTCCAAAATGGCCGCCATTTAGACTAAAATATGGTCAAATGTAAGGGTACTGGGCACTTGGAGTGTACTTTTCTTATATTGATATATTCTTTACCAGCTTATATGCACAACTGTTTTTAAGAAGACACATTCATTCATCTGACTTCATATATGACTAATACTTTTGACTGAAAACTACAGTTTTTAACAAAACGGTCGGGTTTTGGAAAGCAAACAACGTTATAACCTTGCTACACAAAGAATAGCTGTGCAGTCGAAACAGTAAAAACTGTTACTTATTTCAGCTACATTTTTCATACTGTTTCATCATATAATTGTTTTAGCTACATTTTCTGATTGCTTTATAAAATGTGGAAATGAATAAAAATATAGATAGGACAAAATTGATGTGTAACATTTAGCAATATCACCTGTTCAAGTTTAGAAGTGGGAAAATTCAAATGTAAAACATGTAAACAATTTATGTAAACAATGTAAAACACAGATAATTGTATACAAATAAATCATGAATGAAAGGTACACTCTAAGTAAAATTAAGTTTACTTAGTAACTGTCTTAATGGCCAAGTGGTTAAGATTGCTGACTTGTAATTACAAAACCTCTCACTGATAGAGGGTCATGGGTTGGAACCCCGCTACCAACCATGACTCTTTATGTGAGAAAGTTGGCAGTTTCTTAGGATAGGGGTCTCGTACTGGTCCATCCAAGGAACGATGGTTAGGTAAATTGCCCGCCTGCTTATGACTGAAATACTGTTGAAACTGTTGCAGATCTGCATAAAGAGCTACCTCCAATTTGTTTAGATTTTTGGACGACTATTTACATGAGTTCTCTCTTCCTCTCACACTGTACCTTGTGCCATCAAGGCATGGATTGTTGGATGTTTCTTGTTTGCTGCAAATCGAACAATGTACTCAAGATTCATGCCATACCTTGTCCTTCAAATTAATCAACTCCCCAATGAATAAGCAGATATATTTGAGAAATATGCCATCGTAACTAAACTGACGCAGGGTGCAATTCAATGGTGTTTGGTTTGACTATGTATTAGAAGTAACTGAAAACGAAGCTACAAAGTCACCTAAATGATTGGTATCACACATACTGACAGTGCGTTGGTACGCTGGTTTCTGTCTCGACCTCTAATATCAAAAGATTGTTCTTCATACTCTTGTAGTTTTGATACTGGCCTCAATGTTTGTACAACAAACATCGCACTTATACGCCTTTTCGTAAAAAACATACAAGAAGACAGAAGATAAAGTGCTTGAGATGTTTGATGAGAATGTTTAGACTCCTTTTTAGACAAAACTGCTTAACTTTGCAACTGGAATGTAAATTTTGCAGGTATTGTATGACTTTTAAATGAGCGACTGATTCCGTTTGAAAACAACAAACCTTCAAAAGAATTTTTGACCTGCTACCAATGGCAAAACTGACTGAAAACAATCAAAAGTTCAAACCGTGTTGTTGATGTAAATTCAAAGGTGGTCAGTTTAAATGATGAAGAAATGTATGTGGAATTATTTGCTATTAATGCCTTCAAAGAGGTTCCTTTCGAACGTCTACTTTCCTTTGAAAATGCACCCGTTCCACTAAGTTTGTTTTCAGGTATATGTGCTGGAGATAATTATGATGTAAACAACAAAAAAAAAACTGACTTAGGCAAGAAATTGGAGAAAATTGTAAATCATGATTTTTACTCACTAAAGTATGTCTGACCCTGACTGTGTTGTGTATGATGCTATGACAGTTATTTAGATGTTGCAACCTTCTTATGATCAAAAACTTACGTAAAGATTACTGCTGGATTCTACAAAGTACACAAGTACATGTTATCTTTGACTAGTATTTTACAAATAGTTTAAAACTCCAGACACGCCAGAAACGTGGTAATATTGCTTCCACTGCCACTGCTGTAATATATGAAAATTAACATGTTGATACCAGACTTGGAGAGAGTCTTGGTCAGTAGTAAAAGCAAAATTGAAAATTGCAAGGGTCTACTTGAGAGGGAAGAAATCGTTTTCGTCTTTGGTGGTATGGTTGAAAAACCCTTTATATTCGCTGTAATGCTGTTTCTTTTTAATTACGAAATATAGTTCAGTTAGGAAAAAGCTGATTGTAGAATAATTATGCAATTAGCATAAGAACCTTCTATGTGGGATCAAAAAAGCCGTTGATTTGAGTCCAGACAGAGATTGTTTGGTTCTGTTGGTTCATTACTACAATAGTCTTGGTATTGACACACTCTTTCTCAAAACTGGTCGAAAATCTATACATACTGCACATGTACACGTATATACCAACTCATTATGAAAGTTGCAAATTTGTTGCCTGCCCAGCTAGAGATGATCTTACAAGATATGTAAAATGTTTCATCCATGTATGGCATACTAATAGGTAAAAAGAAAGCAGTCCAGGTACTTTTGAAATATGCAGACAAACTTTGTGAACTATCCGGCTTTGGCTGTGATCCCTGTTTGTCTTCTGTGTCTAGGTCTGCTGCCACTGCTTTTGGTGGGTGCCTTTATGGGTCAGGAAACTGTGATTCCCTTAATTTTTTGCATAGAAGCATTGTTCTTGAAGAGAAACGGGTTAAACCAAGAAAGCTTCCTCCAACTGATGACAGTTTTATGTTGAATTTACTACGTTGTACTTATCGCTTAGTAATTTTGAGAAATTTGACAAAAACAAAACTGTTCCTGACTAACCCATTATATTTTTGTTCTGTGGTTGACGAAGATACATTTGGCTTTATCATAAAGATGATGTCACAACCTGCCGCAGTACTAGATCTTTTAAGTAGCCTGGTTCGTCTTCGCTGTGCTGTGATGAATGTATCTGCACAAGAAATCAACAACCTTGTACACAAGTCTGTGTGTGTAAAGGCTGTATGAAAACACAGGTACTAGTTAAAAAGTGTTTACGATGTTAGCTTTTACTGGAATCGAAGACTGCTAGGCTTATGTCTTACGTTTCCTTGCAGTTTTCCGTTTGCATTTTAATATAATTTACTGAATTAAATGAATATGTTTTTACTGTACAAAAGAACAGATCATAATGCTGCTATTGCAGATTTTAAGTCTCTGAATGAGTTTTGCTGTAACTAACAGTTAGCTGAACATTTCAATACATTGCTACCTTGGGTTATTTGTTACATACTATTTGATTATGTGATGAGTTCTACATGTTGATAATATGATGCATTATGTTAATGAGCCTTTGTGTCTGTAACGAATAAGCAACAAAGTTATACACAAACCGTTTACTATGGAAGTGGAAAACACGTGTAATATCAGGTAACTCGTGTATTTGAGTATTATTTCAGACTTAGGTCACTACTTTAAGATAATAACTGTTTTAGTCTCAAAGCTTTTCTGTGCATGTGTTGAAGAGGATAATGCAGTTGGAGAAAATGCGTGTGAAATTACTCCACCCGCTTTTAAATGCTTGTGCAACTATTTTTTTTATTTTTCTTTCTGCTGTTATGTAACTATTTTGAGTAGCTATGAGTCAAATTTTATTTCTTGTCACATAAATATATCAAATTGGTAAAAAAAGGAACTGCTGTTACAAAAATATCTTTCCAAGACCGAAAGATGCCACTTTAAGGAAAATTGTCATTTTTTTCCTTAAATTTCACTGAACAGGTGATATTGCTAAATGTTACTCATCAAATTTGTCCTATCTATATTTTTATTCATTTCCACATTTTATAAAGCAATCAGAAAATGTTGCTAAAACAATTATATGATGAAACAGTATGAAAAATGTAGCTGAAATAAGTAACAGTTTTCACTGTTTCGACTGCTCAGCTATTCTTTTTGTAACAATGTAATAACGTTGTTTGCTTTCCAAAACCCGACCGTGTTGTTAAAAACTGTAGTTTTCAGTCAAAAGTATTAGTCATATATGAAGTCAAATGTATGAATGTGTCTTCTTAAACACAGTTGTGCATATAAGCTGGTAAAGAATATATCAATATAAGAAAAGTACACTCCAAGTGCCCAGTACCCTTACATTTGACCATATTTTAGTCTAAATGGCGGCCATTTTGGAAGCCATTTTGGATTCTACTAAATGATCTGCACATTAAAATTTTCTAAGGAGTACATATAAACTGGAAACTGTCCATTTGAAGTAAAAAATATCGAAGGTAAAATAAATAAAATGTTCAAATAAACAATGAATACATAGAGCGAAAATACATGTGAAATTACCCCACCCACTTTTAAATGCATGTGCATTCAAATTTTGTTCTCTTTTTACTGCTGTAATATAATTATTTTGATAAGCTTAAAGTCACATTTTATTTCTTGCCACGTAGGTGTATCAAATTGGTAAAAAAATGAACTGCTGTTAAAAAAATACCTCTCAAAACCGAAAAATTGATCACTCTTACGGGTAAAATTGTCAATTTTTTCAAAAAATTCCCTAAATTCATGAAAAAACATCATAAAATCGTATATTTAGTGTTTATTTATATATTTCAATGTTTAAAACCAAAACACAATCTTTAAAAAAATCTGGACCAACAGTACTACAAAAACTGGATTTTTCAGTTTTGGCGGCCATCTTGGACGCCATATTGGATTTTTCGGAACGCCACCATTTATGCCAATTTATGCCGGCAGTTTCATAAACTTCAATCTATTACGAACATTTTGATATATGACTCAGCTTGTTATACGGGGGGGGTCCAGGTTACTTAAAAAATAGAGCCCTTTTGGACTGATTGTCACCCTACTAGATCTTTCTCGAGTCCTGCAAGTGACGTCACACGGAAACTTTTCCGATATTTTACGGAAGTCGCCGAGGATCGTAATATTTGCGTTTCGGTGAAATACCGGCCAATTTGTTTTGGTGATTTATGTCCAAATAAACACGTTTCTTGTCGAAAATTTCCGCCCAACTGGGTTCAGTGCACTTAATTAACAAATGGCTTACAAAATATTAACAGGTGAAATTTTCAATCAATGGGACCTTTAAAGTGATATTCACATTGAATATAGAGGAAATCTGTAATTTATATATTTTGAGTATCCTAGTAAAAAAAATTCCACCCTTTCGGTTTTGTATATCTCAATTTGTATCTGTCAATAAGAGAAAATACTTTGTTAAACTGACCTTCTTACATGATTGTAAAGCATCCACTGTGTTTTCAGCATCATACTTGACCATCAGTATGGCCATTTTGTAGGGTAATATAACTTGAATAGGACACTCCACTCCTTACGTGTAGTAGATTATATTCTCCAAACATAAATAATGTGTTCAATGAAAGTAAAATGATAAATAAATACAAATTTCGAAGAACAACATAATTATGTCGAAAACTGCTCCATTTTAGCAAACATAATCAATATACAGGTCTTCCCGAAATAAATCGCTATCTACCCATTAATTGTACAACTTTATAAAGATTGATGTAACGTTTTACGGTACTGCAACATATTTTAAAACTTAAACTTTTAGGCCAAGTATTTATACTTGCAAAGTTATATTGTTTATGCTTTTGAAGTTGTTTAATTTGACACCAGTTTAAGAGAGTGCCTCTTTTATTTGACGCAAGTTTTAGGGAGTGCCTCTTTTATTTGACGCCAGTTTTAGGGAGTGCCTCTTTTATTTGACGCCAGTTTTAGAGAGTGCCTCTTTTATTTGACGCTAGTTTAGAGAGTGCCTCTTTTATTTCACGCCAAAATTAGAGAGTGCCTCTTTTATTTGATGCCAGTTTTAGAGAGTGCCTCTTTTATTTGATGCCAGTTTTAGAGAGTGCCTCTTTTATTTGATGCCAGTTTTAGGGAGTGCCTCTTTTATTTGATGCCAGTTTTAGAGAGTGCCTCTTTTATTTGACGCCAGTTTTAGGGAGTGCCTCTTTTATTTGACGCCAGTTTTAGGGAGTGTCTCTTTTTTTTGCACCAGTTTTAGGGAGTGTCTCGTTTATTTGATGCCAGTTTTAGAGAGTGCCTCTTTTATTTGATGCCAGTTTTAGGGAGTGTCTCTTTTATTTGATGCCAGTTTTAGAGAGAGCCTCTTTTATTTGATGCCAGTTTTAGGGAGTGCCTCTTTTATTTGATGCAAGTTTTAGAGAGTGCCTCTTTTATTTGACGCCAGTTTTAGGGAGTGCCTCTTTTATTTGATGCCAGTTTTAGGGAGTGTCTCTTTTTTTTGGCACCAGTTTTAGGGAGTGTCTCTTTTATTTGATGCCAGTTTTAGAGAGTGCCTCTTTTATTTGACGCCAGATTTAGAGAGTGCCTCTTTTATTTTTGGCACCAGTTTTAGGGAGTGCCTCTTTTATTTGACGCCAGTTTAGAGAGTGCCTCTTTTATTTGATGCCAGTTGTAGAGAGTGCCTCTTTTTTTTGGGCACCAGTTTTAGGGAGTGTCTCTTTTATTTGATGCCAGTTTTAGAGAGTGCCTCTTTTATTTGACGCCAGTTGTAGAGAGTGCCTCTTTTTTTTGGGCACTAGATTTAGGGAGTGTCTCTTTTATTTGATGCCAGTTTTAGAGAGTGCCTCTTTTATTTCACGCCAGTATTAGAGAGTGCCTCTTTTATTTGATGCCAGTTTTAGGGAGTGCCTCTTTTATTTGACGCCAGTTTTAGGGAGTGTCTCTTTTATTTGACGCCAGTTTTAGAGAGTGCCTCTTTTATTTGATGCCAGTTTTAGGGAGTGTCTCTTTTATTTGATGCCAGTTTTAGAGTGTGCCTCTTTTATTTGACGCCAGTTTTAGAGAGTGTCTCTTTTATTTGATGCCAGTTTTAGAGAGTGCCTCTTTTATTTGATGCCAGTTTTAGAGAGTGCCTCTTTTATTTGATGCCAGTTTTAGAGAGGTCCTCTTTTATTTGACGCCAGTTTTAGGGAGTGCCTCTTTTGTTTTGGCACCAGTTTTAGGGAGTGTCTCTTTAAGCCATGGTTTTAGTTGACGATTATATACTTTTATTGCACCTTGTGTGAGTACAGTATAGTTATGGTTTATATGAAAAGCAAAATTTTAAAGCCATTATTTTTTTTCTATGAATAACTAATGTCACTCAACAATTAAAGCTGCTCGCTCTCAGGTACCGTTGAAAAAAATATTTTTCTAAAAAATGGATATTCTTATTCATAGACATAAACTAAACGCTAGAATCAAAATATAAGCAAAGATCTAGGTAGGAATTTGCAGAAATCGATTAAAAATGTCGGTCGCACGGCACCGCTACACTATATGTTTATATTGAAATTTCAAAAGCGTTTGCAACGCTTTTGAATTTGGTAGCGTATCTTTTTTAATTTTGAGATATTCGTGGCAATAATTTTTACTGGAGCCCTTTTATATGACGATATGTTCTTAAATACGTTATTTACATACAGTTTAAAGAACTTTTTTTACCAAAATCTGAGAGCAAACAGCTTTAAATATAATCCGTAAATGAAATCTCCATTTATAGCAGTATAAACAAGCAAGTATAATATATAGAATTTTAACTTTATTAAAAATTATGATATTTTATACTTACTCTTTTTGCCCATAGCCTATTTCATTTTGCAGTGATTACTAACATTTATATAAGGAAATTGATACATGTAATATCAATATGATATTTATTATTTTAGATTACTTTAATTCATCCCATTTTATCATGAGATCAAATAATTATTGCATTCAAACTTACAAAAATCAAATAGTTCACCAAATAGCATAATTATTTTAATTATCATTTCGATTGTATAATTGAATCATCACTACTGGGAGGTTCTGGAGGAAATGTCCACTTTTTGAACGTTTACTGTGTTTCTTTTACTATTGTCGGCCTCTGTACCACTGAAACCTCTCGTAGATTTAGGGTCATGTGTTCAAGCCCTGTTACATTTGTACCCAATGAGAAAACTGACTGAAACGGGCGTTAAACTCCTACAACAACAACAACAATGTAACTTTTGGTCTTGTCTAAAACACATATATAAATTAATCACTTTTATTATCTGCAGACCGCATCAGGCATGGCAACCCTCTACATTTGTACACTATGGCAAACCTCTGTCTGCCAGCTGTGCTATAAATGGTAACTGTGACAACAACGACCAGGGGGTCAATTTATATTGTGCCCATGCTAATGAATTTTATTCCTACTTGGCGATGGAGTTTAACAGAGGGACCAAGATTTAGCTCGACATTGCCTGAACAATGTTGCAATAAACAAGGTTCTAGCACATTGTCTCCACCTCTATAGTTAAAAACTTCACATACACATAAATATCCTCTACCAATTACAGCATTGCTTTAGGGAAAAGAAGTCCTGTGTGACCCAACTTGTAATGCTAGTAAACGACTTTGTCAGCTCATTCTATAATAAGTAGCAAATAGATCTATTACTGTTAGACTTCATAAAGGCGTTCGATAAGGTCATTCATGACAACTGCTCTAAAGTCGTTATAGGTCAAACACTAAAATGGATTAAAAGTTTTCTAGATAATAGACCTCAATCAGTTGTCCTTTGCATTAGTAAATCATCTGGTGTCCCACAGGGGTCCAGATACTTGGACCCCTTCTCTTCATGGCCCTAAATGGTCCACCTCCAAATACTATTACAGCTAATAATTTGCTTAAAATTAACCAAAAATGTACCAAAATAATACATAATACAAATTTATTGTCGGTATGTCATATGATAACACAGAACACATAATATATGTATAGCTTTTGACCGACCTAAGAAAATGAAAGATTTTTCTGCATATAGTATGGATACGGTATAGTATTAAATATTTTCAATCACTTAATAGGAATAAGTATCGAGAAATCCTAAGTATATGATAAATGTTTATATTCGGTATCTTCATTCATTTTCGCGAATATGAGTCATATTCGGTGTAAAGCCAAGTCAAGCGTCTGTAATACACATAGAAAATGTCTGCTGAAAATGTTTCACTGCCTTAGGCGTTGCAGCTGATCTCGAAGATTTAGAAACCGATATTTCCAGTTGCAGTATCAAATCAGGAGGAAACACCTAGTACATGAATCATTTGCCAAAAAGAAAGTTTTCAAGTTCACATCAGTTTTTCAGAGAGGAACAAAACTTCTTAAGGATTATGTTAATGACTCGAGTGAGTTTAAAGCTTCCAGAGCTAAAGTTGTTTGTCTTCAAACGTTTTTAAGCAGAAAGGAAGGTATGCACTGCACTAGGCCAAATATAATTCACATGAATTTTCGGACCCGCGGTCTACAAGTCAGGGGTGTAACTTGCTGAAGTTATTTTGAAAATGACTTCATTGAGTTATATTTGAAACTGTTTGTTGATAAAATGACTTCCCTTTGCTGAAAAATTGAACTCCCTTGCAAGTTCAGGTGAACAAAATAATTGCAATTTCTGAAAATATGTTCATCAGGTTATTATTCAAAATTATTTCAGTTTGTCTTTAATTTATCCATTACTAGCAGACTACCTCTGCAAATACCTTTAGATAAGAAGAAGAAATGCAGATTATGTCTTTGTAGCAGACAGTAATGACTTTTCAATTAGACATGATAATGGATTTATCGCCAAAATTCTATTGTAGATGACTTCAAGAAAGTCCAACTTCAAAGACCTGGCGTAAGGTTTTGTCGTGGCGTAACAGATTTTATTTCATAATCATGAAGTTCAATGATCAAAGAATAAAAGAAAAATATATGAACTCCCAAATAAATTCTTTTTTTTTAGTGGAAAAGCAATTTCAAATCTTTGAAGTATTTGAACAAAAATAACTTGAATGAGTTATCATGACTAAAAAATAACTTGTAGAAGTTATAAAGTGAGTGTTTATTTAGTACAAGATAAAAATAACTTAGTTATTAAGGAAAATGCACGATACAGCACTTACATAGGCTGTGTCGCTAGGTGGTGACTTAACTTCATTTTGTTGCGCCGACGTCAAAATGAAATAAAAGATGTGATTCCGTAACGGCCGTTATTTCAGGTGCAATCCCTCGGGGGGTGGGGGGGGATTTACCTTATATATAGAGTTATAGGACCCTAGCTTCCAATGAGTTTCTATAACTTCCCAAAGCAACCAGAGACTTCCTTAGCACCTACTGACTCTCTTTAGCAAAAACTGACTTCCATAGGTAAGTGCACTGGTACTCAGATGAGCATGGCCCTCTTGTTAAAATTATGACCCCCCCCACCCCCTAGGTCAAAATTGACCAAGCCTTGGGTGTCACTAAAAATATTAGAATGGGCTATGCGGATCTCATAACATCGTTGTACATAGTACATCTTCTCTTTTTTTGTTTTTCTTTTTCAGCCCCTTAACTTAAAGTTACCCCATTTATTTTATATATAGGTAATGACAATTTTTCAGTAATATATAGTTATTGAGAAGTGAAGCATTTAATATAGATACTATAGCAATTGAAAACTCGACTAACGATATAAGAAGAGAAAAAAGATCAACAAAATTTCTGTCATGTACAGAACATCAAAAAGTCACATTAATTACTTTTTAAACACATATTTCCTACTAGCTTATTAAAAAACAAACATTAATCACGTATCCTAAATCCTTTCCGAGGCAAGGTTACATTTACAAGTAGGGAATATTTCTCTGAGAATATGTTTATCTATACTTCATTTTAAGCAGTCTTAGGGAATTTTCGTTGCAGAAATAGAACGAAACTTGATAATACAGGAAGTAAGTTGTAACATATATGTATGGGAGACTACTCTGTTTAGCATGTTCATACATTATAAACGTAAGTTTTCTTTGACCTTCCCATAAATATAACTTGTGTTGACAAAAACAGAAAAAAAATATAATGATAAAAAGATACAAGTCATGTAGGAGATATCCTCAGTCCAACGTATAATTTCTCCAAACAAATAGAAAGAAGAAGAAAACGAGACAGTGCAGCCACTTGAAACCCCCAGACCCGCTGACACACTCAAGCATCATAAGCAAGCAATGGCATATATTCATTCCATGTTTTATCAAACTTATTCCTATTCTGAAGCTTCTGTGCTATGTACAACGCTGTTTTCATAAGAGACCTAGCAAGATTAATGAACAGTTGTAAATTTGGAATGGTGTTTCTCATTTTACACAGATATATGCTATATTTAATTACAAGCATTTTATTGTCTACGAACAACTGATCAAAATTATCAGGGTTCTCTATCTTTCACCGTTTGTTAGTTATATTGGCATACTAATTAGGATTTGTTATACCTATATTTTAAGGTTGGTACTACATTTCTTCAGGAGGTCAAAGGATCTACTTTTAAATCTGGTAAAGTTGAGCCGCAGAAACGCACTAGTCAGGATCGGAGGGTTCCGGGTTCGATCCCAATCAGTGTCACAACGGTTGTGTACTTAGGCAAGACAAATATATTTCCACATTGTGTTTCTCTTCTCAAGATTGATTTCATCTGGAATGAGTCTCAATATATATTAATCTAGGTTCAGTGTAAGAACTTGTTTCGCAATCAAGAATAAATAAATTGATAAATAAAAAAGATCTGGTAAAATTTATGATAACGATAACCTTGTTGCAATTGCATTTTGTCATGTTAAAGTTTCGTTAAACTAAAATTTCATACAATGGAAAATGCTCTAGGATGTAGACTCCGCATGATGCAGCATTGGAACATCGCCAATTCACTATAATATTGAAATTAAAATTACATTTTAATAGATACATGTTTTTCCCTTATAGCATGTATCAAATGAAACTACTCATGTGTTGGCTTTATTCAGCTCTGACACATTTTGGTACATGTATATACGTTTTAACTAAACAAGAAAAGATGTTGTTAGTTATGTTGCAAATATCATCCATGTATGTGGATGTATTGGTAACTTTATCAAGTACATGTACACCACAGTGACTTTGTTTTTCATCGGATAAAAAATCTAATTCGTAGTTAAAAAAATTAAAAAAAGCAATTAAAGGCGCACCTGTCATTTCGTTTTCATATATACTCCAACAACATGACAATAACATTATACTGCCGTATTGTGTATAAAAAAGAAAGACTAAGAGGACCATAGTTTGTAACTTTTGTATTTACAATCAGTAAATGGCTTCGGCTTCGTTACGTGTTAGACGTAAATTGGTTTCTCTAGCCAATGTTTTGTTAATACAATCTATTCCCTTAATCATGTGAAAGACGAGAAGTCATGAATCGATGTGACGTTACTTTGACAATTTGCTAAGCATTTCGCCAGAATTTTAATAAGAACAACATAAGTTGACAACAGAGAAAAGAAATGCCTTTGTTCATGCATTCGTATAATAGTAGTGCTGCAAAAGATGGAGTTTGCTATAATACGTTGTTTGCAGTTTCAATGTACAGCTGACTGCTGGAAGTATTGTTTCATTTTTATCCCTAAGGTTTAATTGATTAGTACATAGATATGTGTTTGTATTGGCTGTATAGTATACCAGAACAGAACATATATTTTTTTCTTTCTTTAGTTACTCTTGTCGTGAAATGAATACTACCATGTAAATTTTCAGGAAGCACACAGCATGGTTAAGAGTTTCTAGGAATTTACAACATTTTAATTGAAAAACAGATGCAATATTCTTAAAGAATTTATTTATAGTCATATTTCTTATACATGTACTTCGAACCGAATAATAATTTCCCATAGAGTTTACATTGGCAAAAACAATCAAACATAATACTCTAGTTAAAGGGCATTTACATTAGGCAATTTTGATAATTACATTGATAATGGTTTGTATTTACTCCCGAAAACTCTCCTGGTACATTGATTTCACAGACTCAGTAAGCGTGGCGTATATGACCTGTACAGATTTTTCAGGACCGGAGCTATAGATAAAAGACGCTATTGATAGACAGATTCATACTATTTAATGCCACGTTGCAAGTGACTGACAATTGCTCATATGTGTAACAACATGGAATCGAACATAGAAACAAAGGAACAATTTAAAGTGACTAATGTTTGCTTATACATATAACAATATGGAATCGAATATAGAAACAAAGCCATAATTTCAAGTTACTGACATTTGCTTATCAGTGTAACCATATATATCGAACATAGAAACAAAGGCACAATTTCAAATGTCTGAAACTTACTCACACGTGTAACCAAACTCAATGGAACCCAGAAACAAAGAAAACACTTTAGAGTGACTGAAACTTGCTTACACGTGTAATCATATTTAATCAAACATAAAAACAAAGGCACAATTTCAAGTGACTGACACTATCTTAAACGTGTTACATGTACCATATGGATTCGTGCATATAAACAAAGGCACAATTTTAAGTGACTGACACTTGCTTATACGTTCTACCATATGGATTCGAACATATAATCAAAGGCACAATTTCAAGTGACTGACACTTGCTTATACGCGTACCACATTGAACAATTTCATGTGACTGGCACTTAAAACGTGTAACGATATAAAATTGAGCATTGAATCAAAGGCACAATTTCAAGTGAATGAAATTTACTAATAGGCGTGAACATATGGAATGGAACATACAAACAAATGCATAATTACAAGTGACTGACACTTGCTTATACATGTTACCATATGGAATCAAACATAGAAACAAAGGAACAACTTCGTTTGACTGGTACTCGCTTGGTCATGTAAACATACGGAATCAAACATAGAAGCAAACTTTTTTAAGGCAAAATTTCAAGTGACTGACATTTGTTTAAACGTGCTAACATATGGATTCCAGCGTATAAACAAAGGCACAATTTCAAGTGACTGACATTTGCTTAAACGCGTTACCATATGGATTCGAGCATATAAACAAATGCACAATTTCAAGTGACTGACACTTGCTTAAACGTGCTACCATATGGATTCGAGCATATAAACAAAGGCACAATTTCAAGTGACTGACACTTGCTAATATGTGTTACCACATTGAACAATTTCATGTGACTGGCACTTGCTAAAACGTGTTACGATATGAAATTGAGCATAGAATGAAAGGCACAATTGAAGACAAGTGAATGACATTTACCAATAGGCGTGAACATAAGAAATGGAACATACAAACAAATGCATAATTACAAGTGACTGACACTTGCTTGTACATGTTACCATATTAAATCAAACATAGAAACAAAGGAACAACTTCAAGTTACTGGCACTTGCGAATACGTGTAACCATAATTATGGAATAACATCTTACATTTGCATTATACCACGTACAGAAACATTAATTTATCCCGAATTATTATTCTCCTGTGGAGAAAATCGCAGATGACGTAAAAGAGCCCAGTCTTCAACAGCCTACACTGAAACGAAATATGTAGGCGTAAGTAAGGCAAGAACGAAAACTTGATATCCATGTACATCGTAAAACCAACTATATGAAAAAACCAACCGTTACTTACAGGACTGCAGATTGCAGTCAAGACAGAAGTATTTTTTTTGCTGTGACGTAGCCAATGCTTAAACAGACCACTTTGTGCTGTTCTTGAGAAAGTCTCGAAACTCTGGACTTTGAAACCTAACGCTATTTAGTTTTATTAAATTCAGTGATATCGATGCTTCAAAACAAGAAAGGCAAGTTTGATATGGACGCAGACGTTCTAAATTGCTTACTACATTATTTGAATGTACACCGAAAAGGCTCTTAGAATTTTACGACCAATTTTCGTTCACTGTCGTACTTCTTAGGAATTTTCTCTAAGCCATATATGTTTTAATTTTTTGTCTAATAACTCGGTCACAGACTGGACAGTGCGTAATCAGCTCAGCGCATTCCATACACATTCTGTGGTGAGTGCAGGGTAAGAACAAAGCGTTCACACTATTGACGCCGCAGGTCATACATATGATCATGCTCTTCAGACGCATGTTTTCTTCAACTGGTGTCTCTGCAGCTACAAAAGAAAGCTGTCTTGTGAAAAAATATTAACATACAAATAATCATGAATTTAATAAGCATGTTTTGCTTTTATTGGTGTCTCTTTAACTACAAAGGAAAGCCATCTAGCAAAAACAATTGGCATTAAGATGATCATGCTGTTTGGACGCATGTTTTTATTGCCATCTCTGTTACTGCAAAAAAAGAAACTTCCGAGTGAAAAGGATTTTCATACAGATGACCATAATAATAATAATAATAATAATAATAAAATCTTTATTTCATGAAGGTTACATATCAGACATACAAGGATTTACATGTAAATCAAAATACATCTTATTTTCATATGGCCTTCAACAATGTAAAAGAAGAATTAAAATGCAACAACAATAACATACCGTTGATAGAGAAATATGAAACAAAATATGATTTACTAGTTATACATTTTTACAATTTAACAATCATATTTTTCAAAAGTCTATTTTTTAGCAAAGTTAGATATGACAAAAGTAAGACAAAAATTGTTAAAATTGTTGAAACTTTCTTTTGATAAGACAGACACTCAAATGGCGCTTCAGACGCATGCTTTACTCAACTGACGTCTCTGTTACCACAGAAATAAAAAATTTAAGTGAAAAAATCATAGGTCATGATCTTCAGACGTTTGTTTTCTTCTACTAGAGTCTAGGTAACTAAGACAGCTTTCTAGTGAAAAGGATTTTATGTTCATAAAGTGAAACAGAACCTGTCAGTCGAAGTAGAATATTGTTATACTGTAGAAATAGCGTGGTTGTGAATACAGATGGATTTATCTCATCACGCTTGGATAATACATGGACAATGTATCAGGTAACTAAGTAGTGGTTAAGGCCAACCAATATTCGTGAAAGTATGATATGGTGTTACCACACGTAATACATGACACAAATGCAAGTGTTGTACTTTCATTTCTTTGTAAATTAATATATTCGAATGCAACTGGATACTCTAAACATTACCTTTATTTTGACGTGTCGCTGCACGTTCTGCCTGTTGGTCAGCGTTCATTGCATCCAGAATATGCTCAATGGTTGGTCTTACGGTACCTTGAATGCAACAATCGTTCAATTTAAGTGAAACATATCGTGTTTTGACTCTTCTAAACTTTTTGTAATACTTTAAGATATAAGTCTATCAAATTTGATGAAAGTAAGAATGTTTTCCCTATTTTTAGAGAACATACATTGTCACAAATGGAAGAGTTTAAACAATGACAGTAAACTTCGTTTATAACTGGATATAGCGAAACTCCGGATATTAGGAAAATATTATATAGTTATAACGAACTCCGAATATAAGGAACTTATTTTAATAGTCCCAAGGAGTTCGTTATAAACGCATGTTACTGACTATGAATCAAGAGAGATTAAAATTTCTCTTTAAATATCTAATATAAATATGAACGAAATTCACAGCGCTACTAGGACTTAAACAAGACTTAACAGGTCAAATAAAACATTAACATATTTGTGTCCATAGGACACGGATGTCCAAACTTTCCACCTCTGTCACGAATGCCTTAAATTAGACCAAGTCAAGGGTCATAACTCTGATGATACTGGCTCGATATAAAAACTATAAACTCAGGTGCACAATTTCTCATTCCATTGAACGTGTGTGTATAAATCGGTGTCAATTACTTAAGGACAAGTGCATACCACAAACTTGCCATATAGAAAGCCTAAATTTTGACTAAGGCAAGGGTCAATTTAAAAAATAAAACCCAGGTGCACAACTTCTCAAACCCCATAAACATATGTCTGAAGTTTGGTAAATTTAGGTCAATTAGTAAAGAAGCAGTATGTGTCACAAGATTTTCGGGAGATACGGGATGTCCGTACGTACGGACGGACAACAGCAAATTTGTATGCTCCCAAGTGAAGACATAAAAATACACGGATCTAAGGGTATGTGATGCATTTTTAATCATTTAAAATGAACTGACAAGAATAATTTGACGACTGTTTGAGCTGACATTGGCACGTATGGGGGAATCTTTTACGCAGACATTATAATTATACCTATTTGTCTTGTTAGTGAAATTAAATGGGAACGCTGGATAACCCAGTAATTTTCTAGATGAAAACTACCTTATAAGGGTTTGTCCTAGTGTCATATATAACCATTGATTTAATGCCTGCGAAAAAGTTAAATACGCACCCGCCTGTGCTAATCTGTACGCCGCCTTTTCAAAATCTTTTTCAGCATATCCCATTTCCAGACACGTATCCCTGTGTTCGGCAATGACGGCATTTAGTTCCGGATCTTTCAATGTAAGCCGTTCCAACTCACTTGTTATGTCAGCACCATGTTTATCGTTTGGTGCTGCCTGACCCTCTGTCGTCTTATTCTGTGATGTTTCAATTAATAGATTAATTAAGGTAACCGTCACATGTCGGTAAAATATTTGTTGGAAATTCAGAAAGTATGCAAATCTTGTAGTGTAAATTTCAAAGACAAACAGTAGCTGTCCCTTTACAAATGGTGACAATGGATTCTTTTGCATGCATTTGATTGACCCAGGATAACATTTGTCTGCGTAAGTACTTGGAGTTGTTGCTTTTAACAAAGGTACACGGAAAGCAAAAACTGAAATTTGAGGACCTACCTTCAGTTTGTTTTTCAATACATTTATTTGTTTCATCCCAATTTAAGAGTCAGTTACAAGAACGTTTGAACAGTTTAGGGGGACGATTCTCCCGCAAAAATTTCCAGCCCATCCAAACCAACCAAAATGTAAATTACTGTAGTGACTTCACTATATGACAACTAAGTAAAAATACTTACTTGATCTTCATTTGCTACAGTAGCTTGTAAAAGACGAACATATTCTTCTCCCTTCTGTTCCCTTACGTATGGACACTCCGGGAACCAGCGACAATGCTCGGTCCAGGGGTCATCTTCTGGGTCCCACTTGCGTAAACCACCATCGCAAGCAAAACACCTAACATTGTCCTCGAAACCTGCAAATTATTACGTGCATAAGATATGGATCATCTCAAAGCATGTTTATTTGAAATGCTTTTGAATTTCTTGTTCAAGTAAGTTGGACGAAAAATATATCTTACGAGGTTTCTGTGACCTCGTGTGTATTTAAGTTAAACTTACTGAGAATGTTTTCTTTCATTTGTTCGATTGTTAAACATAATTATATTGGTTTAACTGTTCAAATATTTGTATTGAATAATTCAGGAAGTAATAGATTGGGTTTCATGTGGAGTTGCGTATTATAAATAGAGGATATTTGTTTGTTTTGAGTGGATATAAAATATATCTCATCGAGAAGTGATACAATTGTAATATTTTCACGGGCGCGAAGCCAGAGTTAAAATGTAAAAATCATATCACTTTGAGTTGAGATATATTCTTTACCCACCTAAAACAAACAAATTTTCTTTTTCATTTATATGCACCACTGAAGAAAGTAGTTCCGGCAGACCTATATCACTCACACTGTGACTGATATGATATCTATATCATCACTCCATATTTCACTGATATTATTAGGTTATTTAACATTCTACTTTACAATACGGAGATAAACCGGAGCCGCTAGGCTCGTCCAATATGGTTTTCTCAGCTGGGTACTCGTGCAAATATATCTCCGTATTGTACAGTACAATGTTAAATAACCTTTTTATTCTATATCTATTTTATTTTAGTTAAAAATGATTCACTAAATATTGTATTTCTGTCTATTCTGTATTTTCCCAGCTTAGTACGAGTGCAAATATATATTATTCAGAACAATGTTAGGCCCTAAATAACAATTTTATTCTATATTCAATTTGGCTCGAGTTTGGAGGTGACAGTTAGTTGGAGGTAAATTATTGAAGAAAATGCATTTGGAAAATCGAAGAGACCGTTGTAAAGCGTTGACATCGGTAAAAGGTGACCGTTCCTGGTAGTTCTTTCAATAAAAGATACCAGCGATTAATTTTGTAAATATATCCAAATCTGACAGCATTGCCATGACTTGCACTTTTACCCTCTTGTGTTTACAAGCAAACGACAAAAGTAATCCATATTTCAAGACGCTCACACAAATTCTGTACATAGAGCGCCTACTTCACCCGGATTTCATTCGGATCATTTTCACACATTTTGGGCTTTATCGTGTGTTTAACATGGGATTGTTGTGCCGTCCAAATATGGAAAAAATACAGGATGTGTGTACGCACGTGCGTTCAATATGGTAATATATTGTACGGTCACGTGTTGCAAATAAACGTTCACGACTGGATATATAAAATAGCTATAGAATAAAACACATTAATTAGTTAGCATGAAATAAACTACAATATGTATGCCTTTTTACGAAATATTTTCAACGGAGCCCGACTTACCATTGGCAATGTACCGGTAAGTACTTTGTTTAAATGAAAGGGAGATGTTCAATTACAATCCACTAGAGTGCAATAACTAACCGTACGGGTATCATATACCATGCAGTATTGGTCCAAGACTCGCGCTTACAAATTGCGGAGCAAAGGGAAAGAGTCCTGTGCCTGAAAACATTTTGTGTGCATAGAAAACGTATCGGCTGATTTTCATATACAGTATCAATGTTTAGATAAATGTATAAAGTGGTCGAAAAATGTTCGATGGACTTGCCACATCATGGTACGTTTTTAGAAATTCAAGATCGCGTGCAAGATGGCGTGCAAGATGGCCGCAATATACTGATAAAACACTAATATTACATGTCAAGCGGCCTGTTAAGTAAATATAATTATCACGGCAACTGACGTGACGCAGTTTTAAACATTTGCATAAACAATAGGTACCTGCCAAGATTTTATTTCATTTTACAGTTTTGATGAAACAGAAGGAAAGCACGCGGTATCTGGTATCAGATACCATTGTGTTTCCGTTCTCTGTTACTTAAATGGTGAAAATTATAATTAATCGCTGTAGTGAATCAAATGATCAGTCTTACATACCAAAGAGTCTATGTCTGAAACTTGACTAATATGATATATTTTATGTTAGTTTTCAAAATTCGCGAAAACTGGATTGTACGCACATTATTTTGATGGACTAAGACTCTTAAATTACATATAGCAGCTATATATATATACGTCCCTGGTTTCGCAGCAAAAAGATATAGAAACTAATCTTTTTCTTGTTTTCCTAGTAAAATTCTACTTTGTTCATGTACAGTTTAGACGACTGTGAGATGTCCAGCATATGCCTATAAGATCCGCAGTCGTATAGATTTTGACTAAAATTCAAATTGATCGGTATCGGTATAGTGATTTTTCCACAACGCTTCAGTGAAGTTAAGGAGATACTGTTCTGTATTCTATGGAAGTATATTTAGCAGGAAAAACACATTTACCAGTGTAAAATAGTCCTGCCTCTGCTAATTGGTGCGGTGTCTGCGTAAGTCTCGGCGGCCATTTTGAAAATGAAGAAAGTCTCGCATTGTAAGACGTGTATGCTTGGTGCCTGTACCTGTTGTCTGGTCCTTGTCTAGGAGTGGCTGGTGCTGGAAAAGTTACATACTGTATGCATTGCATCTGAAGCATGTTCATGTGCGTTACCGATTGATATAAGTACTTATTCCATGTTGGTTTTACAGTAATATACAATGTATCGAGTCATGCATGTCTGCAGTTCTTGCATACATGAATACAATAGTCAAAGCCGAGAAACGCGTGAAAGTCATGCATGTCTGCAGTTCTTGCATACATGAATACAATAGTCAAGTCAGAGAAACGCGTGAAAGTCCTGCATGTCTGCAGTTCTTGCATACAAAAGTCAAGGCCGAGAAACGCGTGAATGTCATGCATGTCTGCAGTTCTTGAATTATGAAAACAATAGCCATGGTCGAGAAACGCGTGAAAGTCATGCATGTCTACAGTTCTTGCATACAATAGTCAAAGCCGAGAAACGCGGGAATGTTATGCATGTCTGCAGTACCTTAATACATGAATACAACAGTCAAGGTCGAGAAACGCGGGAATGTCATGCATGTCTGCAGTACCTTAATACATGAATACAACAGTCAAGGTCGAGAAACGCGGGAATGTCATGCATGTCTGCAGTACCTTAATACATGAATACAACAGTCAAGGTCGAGAAACGCGGGAATGTCATGCATGTCTGCAGTACCTTAATACATGAATACAACAGTCAAGATTGAGAAACGCGGGAATGTCATGCATGTCTGCAGTACCTTAATACATGAATACAACAGTCAAGGTCGAGAAACGCGTGAATGTAATGCATGTCTGCAGTTCTTTAGTACATGAATACAATACTCAATGCATAGAAACGCGTGAATGTCATACATGTTTGCAGTTCTTTAGTACATGAATACAAAAGTCAAGGTCGAGAAAAACGCGTGAATGTCATGCATGTCTGCAGTTCTTAAATACATGAATACAATACTCAATGCATAGAAACGCGTGAAAGTCATGCATGTCTGCAGTTCTTTAGTACATGAATACAATACTCAATGCATAGAAACGCGTGAAAGTCATGCAGTTCTGCAGTTCTTTAATACATGAATACAATACTAAATGCATAGAAACGCGTGAATGTCATGCATGTCTGCAGTTCTTTAGTACATGAATACAATACTCAATGCATAGAAACGCGTGAACGTCATGCATGTCTGCAGTTCTTTAGTACATGAATACAATAGTCAAGGTCGAGAAACGCGGGAATGTCATGCATGTCTGCAGTTCTTTAATACATGAATACAATACTCAATGCATAGAAACGCGTGAATGTCATGCATGTCTGCAGTTCTTTAGTACATGAATACAATACTCAATGCATAGAAACGCGTGAAAGTCATGCATGTCTGCAGTTTTGTAATACATGAATACAATACTCAATGCATAGAAACGCGTGAAAGTCATGCAGTTCTGCAGTTCTTTAATACATGAATACAATACTCAATGCATAGAAACGCGTGAAAGTCATGCATGTCTGCAGTTCTTTAGTACATGAATACAATACTCAATGCATAGAAACGCGTGAAAGTCATGCAGTTCTGCAGTTCTTAAATACATGAATACAATACTAAATGCATAGAAACGCGTGAATGTCATGCATGTCTGCAGTTCTTTAGTACATGAATACAATACTCAATGCATAGAAACGCGTGAACGTCATGCATGTCTGCAGTTCTTTAGTACATGAATACAGTAGTCAAGGTCGAGAAACGCGTGCATGTCTGCAGTTTTCTAATACATGAATACAATACTCAATGCATAGAAACGCGTGAATGCCATGCTTGTCTGCAGTTCTTTAATACATGAATACAATACTCAATGCATAGAAACGTGTGAAAGTCATGCATGTCTGCAGTTCTTTAGTACATGAATACAATAGTCAAGGTCGAGAAAAACGCGTGAATGTCATGCATGTCTGCAGTTCTGTAGTACATGAATACAATAGTCAAGGTCGAGAAACGCGTGAAAGTCATGCATGTCTGCAGTTCTGTAGTACATGAATACAATACTCAATGCATAGAAACGCGTGAATGTCATGCATGTCTGCAGTTCTTTAGTACATGAATACAATAGTCAAGGTCGAGAAAAACGCGTGAATGTCATGCATGTCTGCAGTTCTTTAGTACATGAATACAATAGTCAAGGTCGAGAAACGCGTGAAAGTCATGCATGTCTGCAGTTCTTTAATACATGAATACAACAGTCAAGGTCGAGAAACGCGTGAATGTCATGCATGTCTGCAGTTCTTGAATATATGAATACAATCATCAAGGTCGAGAAACGCGTGAAAGTCATGCGTCACTAACAAAGTTCTATGCTCCTGCGTTTATGAATAAATTATGCAAATGAACCGCCATATTAGAATTACGGTAAGCGCGCTATGGTGCGCTGGAAATCGACACATGTCCGTTTACAAAGCTCGCCACGTTTAACAGTTTTCTTCCATGTAAGAAAACTTGATGGTTTTTGATTGCATATTGAATGATAAATAAAACAAAAGAAATATGATAAAAATTGGCCGATGATTGATAGTTTACGAGCGTTATAAAGTTCAGGAATTCATCGGAACGACCGAGATTCTGTCGCCGGATAGCGGCTGAAAATAGCCTTTTAAACCAACTTTGAAATTTTTTTGAACATGCAGACAATTTTTTCCCAATAGATATTTGAATATACTTTACGAAACTACCAAGTTTGTAATGTGTCCACTTCTTATTAAAAGTGTCTGGGAAGTTAAATTCGTTTGTTTACATAAATTTGTACCGCCATTCCGAAACAAACGTCTGTATCGGTGATAAACGAAGTTATACGCCCTATCAAGCAAAGCCTCGGTAGCGCAGTGTCTTGTACTCCCGCTTGACACGCGGGAGATCTGAGATCGAAACTCCGCCGGAGTAGGAAATATTTATTATTTACTTTGAACATAGTCATTTATACTCACACTTCAGTATAGTGAGAACGGGATTAAAAACGTAATACTGATTCAAAAACGTAATGAATTAATTTGAATATATGGGTTGGGATAAAGGCTCGCGCATGCTCTGTGTGTGCGTGATGTTTACATCCGGTCGTAGCATACGAATAGAGAGCAAACTTTGTTAGTGTGCGTGTTGAAATAGACATAAAGGTAGTTTTGGTGCAATGGCAGTGTTACCATGAAATCATGCATTTTATATTCGTGAATGTTTTAAATTTCGTTGTTCTCATGAAAAAGAACAATTTATGAACTTGTAACTTAGTTAATGTGCTATTCGTTAGTCTTGAAAAGGCAAAAAAAAAAAATGCTTTTCATGAGATATTCTTAAATTCGTCGTTTCATCCCACAAAATTTACAAAGTCAATGTTGCTAAAATTTTAACATTGTGACAGTTTCATGAAAAGAAAGATGTCTTCAAAAATTATACATTCCTTCAGATTGTTGTTTATATTGTTTATAGTCAAAGTCGACCGTGTGATTTCTCCCCTGGTAAACTTGCCAAGACCTCAAAAAATTTATACCTAGCCATATACTTACTGTTGTTGTGTTCTCCGGAAAGAACTTCAGTCTGAAATATATAATTGTGTGGATACGGGTTATGTTCTTTATTACTCTTCCGTTTTGTATTAATTATTAAAGAATCTCACACAAAATCACATACTTTCTATGCTTAGACAAATTAAACCGTCGCAACATGTATGTATAGTCATGCTTTATGTAAATACAAGAATGGAATGCCAATTATAAAACATATCGTACAGCAGACATCGCTAGTTTACATCAGTATGCTATAGTAGTTGCAAAAACCCTACTTTTTCATTTCACAAGTGACACGGTGATAAAGGAGTGATTTTGTTTTTATAAATGCATAAAGATAATATACATTGTACAACCTTGATAGATGATATACGTTTACATATGTTTCTATTACACCTGTGGATATTTTTTATTGTAAATGTCAAACACCGGACTTGTACCGACTACCAGTATATCAATTTAAGAAACCCGGCATCTTTCCGATATTGTATCAGAATTTGGGTTACATGTAATACCTTTATTATTGCCAAGCGGTCTGGCTCGATGCATTCTTGAAGGAAGGGACAATCCCTCGAGTGTCGAACGTGCTCCTTTAATGGATCGTCGCCGTAAGAAAAATCTGTTAGTCCAATACCGCACTGGTAACAACGTACAAGGTCAGCTTCATCTTCAAACAAAGCAATAATAATTTGAATTTAGATTAAACTAATATTGACACGAATTTATTTACATTTTTAAATTGAAAACAACATCTTGTAAAAGCGTAAGGGTAGACTCGCCAGTTGTTGGAGTCTTGACAGTCAGTAGGTTTTGTTTTAGTTTTTCCGGTTCCGATAGTAAACAAGATGGCGGGTATTGCTTTCCTGGCCTCAGACCACAGTTATTTTTACTATATGTTCTACATAAACATTATGCCAGCTGGCAATTTCTCTGACATCCCGCTCAAATAAAACTAACCTGTTCTGAATAATATCATCCAAGTGCAACATTTTAAGCTCCAGTAAACTATAGGTTGACCAGCATTTTTTTTCACCATTTCAGGTCAAAGTTCATAAGAGTATGAATAATTTCTAAAAATGGTCGGAACCATGCAAAATCACTACTGTAAACAAGCAGTCAAGTAATATTTTTTGACATGAAAACTTCAATAAAATTGTCATTTTCGTGCTATTTTAGATCGTCTCTGCAATTAGTGCCCTTTATCCTATATCTTTCATTCAAAAAAATTAAAATATCCAGCATCAAACACAAACACTATTTTTCCTATAACTGCTTCTGTATTGTGGTCAACCAAGGACAAATAACTGTGGTCTAATGCCACTTGTTGTAAAATAGTTTTGAATGATTGTCAAAAATTGTTAGCAAATCATTAGAAATATGAGAAGGGATGAAGTGACGCAACATCATCCTAAATTGGGTTTTACGTAACAAAAACTCTAAGTTTCATCCTCTGACGTGATTTCTTTATTTCTGAAATGAAAAAATTAGTGAAAATAAGCTTCCTATACCAGTACCCGGATAGTGTAGTAACCGGACAATTACACAAAATTTGCCTTACAGTTCTTGAACCTGTTAAGACACATGCTCTCATATATCAAATCCAAATACAATGTACACGTGTAGGTGCAACGGCATTCTATATTAAACAGATAAAGATACATGGCGCTTGGTTTCAATCAAAATGTTTTAATATCAATCAAAATTATACAGGACTTGTGACAAAAAAAAATTTAGTGAATTTTTGTTAAAGGTGAGGAAAACGTCATGTTTATATTTATTCTTAGATGAGACTGTATTTATCATCGCAGAAGGCTACAATTGTAAAAATGCTGATGCTACATTTAAGTAATTCGAATAGTTATTTTACTTGTGAAAAAGAAGCCTGCGCTGCACAGTGTGGTCGGGTCTGGATGTCTTTTTACCCATCTTGCGTAAGACTTTAGCCTCTGATGGTACTCCACGAAGTTTGGGTACCTTGGTGGTTTAGGAGGTCTTTTGTTCACTCCATGTGGATTTAACGTTTGATTCGTATAACTGTCATTTGGATTAGACGAAGCTTGCGGCTGACGTGAAGATAGACGTGTCACGTGATCAACCTTCATAGATCTGCCATTGGAGAATACAACTTCATCTTTATCTGGTTCAGACTGCTCACTCGCTTGTGTTGGAAACGAAAGTTCTTCAGATGGCATTGCTGGGTTTAAATGAAATGTTCCTGTTAAAGGGTAACATACAAAAGTCCTTTGAGGAACTGCTGCAAGTACTTTAAGATTACTTTCTAGTTTACGCGGTGGAATAACCTTGTTATTATTCTTTCGATATGCTGTGTAGTTGTCTGTACTATGTAACCCTTTTGCTTCTTTTATTTCCAGTTGTTCAAAATTATAACAAAAATAACTGCAGTGTTTATTTCCGTCAGGTAAGCGTTTGTTTTCCTGTTTGTAGCAATAATTTAAGTCTTCAGCACATATTATTCGGTACAACTCGCACTGAAATATTTCTTTCACGTGTTCTTCAAGTGTAGAGAAAAATTGCTGTGTCTCTATGGATTTTCTTATAACATATTTTTCACTTGTGGATTCCGTGCATATAACAAATGCTTCTTCTGAACGACAAAGATCAAATATATCATTTTTCTGAACAGTCTTTTTAAAACAGTTTGCATTTTCTTGCAGAAGGGCAAGGGAATCTGGCACGGTTCCAAGAACAAGAACTGTTCGTTTGTTTACAAAAATCAAGTTACCTTTGAATATTGAGCAGACTTGATTTATATCTATTACAACTTGCGCTACCACAACTGTTTCAGAGAGTTTCTTTACGTGTTCTGTTCCGTTTCTTTTATGTGTAATAACAATCAATTTGATATCACTATAATGATGTTTATTCTTTAAGCGTTTCTTCCTTCCACAACCTTTTGTGTCACGACAACTTCTATCTTTCATGCATTGTGACAGATACACACGGTCATTTTTGTTCACAGACTTTCCTTTATCCATTTTCCTTCTGCATTGTTCCAGTTTGAATTGCATCAAGAAGTTATTATATGATGATTTACTTGTACTTGATAAATGGTTTAATCAGCACTTCGCACGGCCGTTGCCCTGATGAAAGTTCTGGAAAAAAAAACATCGTGTCATAAAATATACATTTTAAAGTCCGATCTCGAGCAACGAGTCGTGCATGTACGTTTAGCTTATTGTAAAACAACGGTAAAAACCAAGGGAAACAAAAGTGGTAGCTCAGGGTATAACAGTTTAGTCCTATTGCACATAGTTGAAATATTTTTGACTGGCCCAATCACATATTAATTTTGCATCAAGTTTGTACGATAAATATTTGTTTGTATCCGCTGATGAACGAAATAGTTGAGCAAAACCTTTGAAAAAAAATCTAAACATTTGTCATGTTTTCTTGGCCGTAGTTTTGTTAATTTTCCAAACATTTCTCATGTTTTAAGACCTTTTCTTGGTCGTTGTTTTGTAATTTTGAAAAAGTACTATAGCTAAGCAGCTCATCGGATGCCTTTGTTAGGACAGGTATACATATTGGTAAAAACATCTTTCTAAAAAGTGGTCAGTAGCGGATCAGTGGTCTAGTAGTTCACGCGCTGGACTTGTAATCCAGGGATCGCAAGGTCGACCCCCCACCCCTTCCCCCCCCCCCCCGCCGCTCTTAAATGTAAGTAAGACATGTCAAGAGAGGTATAAAATTGCATATGTAAACATAGACAGAGAGACATACATATTGACCGGTTTATGTTTTGTTTATTCACCGATAATTAACCTCTCGCGCTCTTGTATGTGACAGATCACTAGTTCAATAAACCGCGCTGTTTTGTCAAACAATAATGGCTTATTTCTTCTCTGTGGCTTGAAACCTGACCTGGTTTTAAACCTAGATTGAACAAGTCGAGTTTCAATCCAGGATTGAATCCAACCTAATGCGGATTTCTTTTCTCTATTTTGGTCAAACCACTGTCTGCTTCTTTTGTACTGACTTCCATCCTAGCTTGGGAAAATTGCACGGATATCCTCGTGAAACATGCTATATGGAACTGTGCTAGTCGGTCATTTTAAAAGTCACAGTGACTGACGGAAGATATATTAATTAATAAGCAAAAGGAAAACGTCTACACAATATCTAAAAACTATCATATTAAATGTACACAAATATAGTAAAATATAATTGCAGTTAAATACACCGAAATATGTCCTATACATGTACATGTATGTATTCAGTGCACGTATTCACTGATAAAAATAATCGGTCAAAGGTTTGAAAGTACAATGGCCACGCGCGCGTCTCCAATCCTGGATTAGAGAGAAGAAATCGGTCATCGAAAGCTGGTTTGAACACTGTCCATGGGTCAAGACCAAGTCGAGATTATAGGAAAATTATCCGAAAGGGCGACACAAAAATGGTTTGAAAAGAAGGATTTTTGTAAACGGATCGGGGAAGTTTACGAGAACAACGGTTGTCAAGCATAGGTGATCGACTGCTGAACTACTAACGGCCAAGCACATAATTTAGTTGTGTCCCCTTTGAGCATTTACCAAATATTCTGGTTCGAAAGTTGTAACAGTACATATCAATTCACTATATAGCCCTAAAAAAATTCTAATCGACCGAGAGTGGTTTTCAGACGGGGCAATTTTCTTATTTACACCGTGCTTTAGATTTATAAAGTCTGATAAAACTTTTTTTTCCCCATTGAGAAATCCTTTCTGTCTAAAGAGAAGACATTAAGTAGAGACTTACGACTGATGCCAGTCTAACTGTATCCTTGACATTGCACGTTTTCTAGGAATAGAAGCCAGTGCAATATTTCATTGTCTTGGCAATAATTATCACTTACAAACAAATTACTAGTTTACAAAGATATCAGTTTTCAACATCATTAATAGCTGGCTTCCCATGCTTAACACGTGCTGATGCTCAACTGCTGAAACCACAATACATGCACAGGTTCCCATAGCAGCATCCTGTAGAATCAATGATTCACGTCTTATTACTCAGTCACGATATACAAATTACGAAAGCATTGTAATTATTAGTCTTACAAGTTTTTGCTTTAATTAAGTGTAATTAGCCAGACGAGAAATGGTTTAAATGACAGAATAATTTTCCTTTTATTCGATATTTAGAAAACAGCAGAGAATCGCAGTCTTTCACCACACCAAATAACTTTTAAAAACCTTTGACAATGGTTTAGACGGTCATTTACCAAAGAAACTGTCATGTTACGTGGTTTGAACTTGAGACATTTGTTAACATTTGGGGTTACGGTCTTATGGTTTTTACTATAACCTACATTTACATAGATCTTAGGTATATATATAGACTTTCGTTTTGAAAACTGGTTTTAAATAATATATACATACAGCATGTAATATGTTCAATAGCTAATTATCGTGAATTTACAAACAATACATGTATTGATTACCACCGATATAATTATATAATTATACAACACAGTATTTTCTCATTTTCAAGTGCATCTGTATGGTACATTGTAATTACTATATCTGATGTATCGGGTTTCATTTTGACCTCTGATATATATTGAGTTGGTCGGATTTCTACCCCTTTATATAGCTGTTACATTTTATCATTGATAGCGGTTGACAAACCCACTCTCCAATCCCAAAATGAAATTTTATTTATACAAATTGATTTGTATTCTCGATTGCAAAATAAGTTCTTACAAATTTTATCAATCGCTCTCCAGACTCATTCCAGATGGAATCAACATCGAAGAGATGGAGGTAATGTGGAGTTATTTGTGTCTTGCCTAAGGACACGGCCGACGTGGCTATGGTAAGGATCGAGCCAGGGACCCTTCGATTCTGAGATGAACGCGCTACCTCTGTGCCACGATGGCTCCCAAAATGAAATTGTTTGTATAAATGCTTTTTTCTGTTTGTGTTTCATTGTGTTGTAAAATATCGTACAGATTGTTCAAGGTAGAACAGAATAGTGACCCTGCGTAGGGTCTATGTGACACACCGGGTGACTGTGCCACATATCGGTCCACGTTGGTTGAGCAATGGGAGAACATACAAACAAAGTGTAGCCTTGATTAATTTTACCGCCCTTTCTTTTTACAAGCACGAACTGGCACATAAACCAGAACATATTCTAAATTGAATTGTGAATATTTATTCACGGTACAAAACAGATTAGATAAAAGATAATGAGCCCTGAATAAAAGGCGTCTTTAAATCTGTTTATCAATGTTCAATCATACAAAGTAAAAGATACTTACAGACAATTGTACAAAATATCTCCTTGCCAGCTGCTATAACATGGTAATTACATAAATTTTGGTTTTCCAATGTAAAGTTATAAATAGATACAAGTCATGTTATAATGCTTTCTATATCGGTAATAAAGAAACAGGTTTAGTGTTTTGTTTCTTTTTGGTACATCCAACTATTTCGTAATTCTTTTATTTTCTTTTCTATCTGTTAATGAAAGAAAAACAAATGTAACTCTTGCATATAATTAAATCATTCAATCTGTACTAACCATGATGCCGTACAGTATCGTGAGAACGGCCTGGGAAAGGTCTTATTTCAATTTTCACACACTGTCAAGTATTACAATGTGCGTGAAGTTAGCTGCCAGTTGCCAGTTGCCGGTTGCCAATTCAATGCCAATTCAATTGGCAACTGGCAACTGGCAGCCAACTTCACACTCTTGTTGCCAATTCGTCTTAACTTGCAAATATTAACTAAAAACAAAATTGTTAAACCACGCGAATTGGCAACTGGCAACTGGCAGCCAGATGCCAATTCGATTTTTATGTAAAAATCTTAATAAAAAATGAATTGGCAACTGGCAACTGGCAACTGGCAACCGACTTCATATTCCAGATGCCAATTCAACTTTCATTTGCAAATAGCCAATTCGTTCAACCTCACTTATTGGCAACTGGCAACTGGCAGCCAGATGCCAAATCGACTTCTGTCAGTAATTGTGAATAAAAAGCGAATTGGCAACTGGCAACTGGCAGCCAGATGCCAATTCCATTTTTATGTAAAAATCTTAATAAAAGTTGAATTGGCAACTGGCAACTGGCAACCAACTTCATATTCCAGATGCCAATTCAACTTTCACTTGCAAATAGACAATTCGTTCAACCTAACGAATTGGCAACTGGCAATTGGCAGCCAGATGCCAATTCGATTTTTATGTAAAAATCTTAATAAAAGTTGAATTGGCAACTGGCAACCAGATGCCAATTCGTTTAACCTCGCGAATTGGCAACTGGCAACTGGCACCCAGATGCCAATTCGATTTTGATGTAAAAATCTTAATAAAAGTTGAATTGGCAACTGGCAACTGGCAACCAACTTCATATTCCAGATGCCAATTCAACTTTCACTTGCAAATAGCCAATTCGTTCAAACTCACGAATTGGCAACTGGCAACTGGCAGTCAGATGCCAATTCGATTTAGATGTAAAAATCTTAATAAAAGTTGAATTGGCAACTGGCAACCAATTGCCAATTCGATTTTTATGTAAAAATCTTAATAAAATCGAATTGGCATCTGGTTGCGAGTTGCCAGTTGCCAATTCGTTAGGTTGAACGAATTGGCTATTTGCAAGTTAAAGTTGAATTGGCATCTGGAATATGAAGTTGGTTGCCAGTTGCCATTTTATTAAGATTTTTACATAAAAATGGAATTGGCATCTGGCTGCCAGTTGCCAGTTGCCAATTCGCTTTTTATTCACAATTACTGACAGAAGTCGAATTGGCATCTGGCTGCCAGTTGTCATTTGCCAATTCGTGAGGTTGAACGAATTGGCTATTTGCAAGTGAAAGTTGAATTGGCATCTGGAATATGAAGTTGGTTGCCAGTTGCCAATTCATTTTTTATTAAGATTTTATTTTTACATAAAAATCGAATTGGCATCTGGGTGCCAGTTGCCCGTTGCCAATTCGCGAGGTTGAACGAATTGGCATCTGGCTGCTAATTGCCAGTTGCCAATTCGCTTTTTATTCACAATTACTGACAGAAGTCGAATTGGCATCTGGCTGCCAGTTGCCAGTTGCCAATTCGTGGGTTTGAACGAATTTGTTATTGGCAAGTGAAAGTTGAATTGGCATCTGGAATATGAAGTTGGTTGCCAGTTGCCAGTTGCCAATTCAACTTTTATTAAGATGTTTACATCTAAATCGAATTGGCATCTGACTGCCAGTTGCCAGTTGCCAATTCGTGAGTTTGAACGAATTTGTTATTGGCAAGTGAAAGTTGAATTGGCATCTGGAATATGAAGTTGGTTGCCAGTTGCCAGTTGCCAGTTGCCAATTCATTTTTTATTAAGATTTTTACATCAAAATTGAATTGGCATCTGGCTGCCAGTTGCCAATTCGCGATGTTGAACGAATTAGCATCTGGTTGCCAGTTGCCAGTTGCCAATTCATCTTTTATTAAGATTTTTACATAAAAATCGAATTGGCATCTGGCTGCCAATTGCCAGTTGCCAATTCGTTAGGTTGAACGAATTGGCTATTTGCAAGTGAAAGTTGAATTGGCATCTGGAATATGAAGTTGGTTGCCAGTTGCTAGTTGCCAATTCAACTTTTATTAAGAATTTTACATCAAAATGGAATTTGCATCTGGCTGCCAGTTGCCAGTTGCCAATTCGCGATGTTGAACGAATTGGCATCTGGTTGCCAGTTGCCAATTCATCTTTTATCAAGATTTTTACATAAAAATGGAATTGGCATCTGGCTGCCATTTGCCAGTTGCCAATTCGTTAGGTTGAACGAATTGGCTATTTGCAAGTGAAAGTTGAATTGGCATCTGGAATATGAAGTCGGTTGCCAGTTGCCAGTTGCCAATTCATTTTTTATTAAGATTTTTACATAAAAATCGAATTGGCATCTGGGTGCCAGTTGCCAGTTGCCAATTCGCGTGGTTTAACAATTTTGTTTTTAGTTAATATTTGCAAGTTAAGACTAATTGGCAACAAGAGTGTGAAGTTGGCTGCCAGTTGCCAGTTGCCAATTGAATTGGCATTGAATTGGCAACCGGCAACTGGCAACTGGCAGCTAACTTCACGCACATAGTATTACAGTACATCTAAATATGTTTTAAAGTTCACCGTGTATGAAGTCACTTATCATCGTGATCAACAGTTCGGCTATTATTATCAACAAAAAAGTGATTTATTTGCAGTATGATTCACATGCAGACATACTGACAGTGGCAGTACATTGCAGCGTCTTTGACAAAATCGGTATCCCGATTTCGAAAAATGTGCCAGTCCTGTTGAAAATGATATTAGTCCATTAACAACACACAGGTTGAAGGAACATACCTTTGACTTTTTTTCTTAAGCGTGTGTCTTTTTCTATGCATTAAAAAATTTATATCAGAATAAATAAAAAAAAACAATTGTAAAAAAATGGTGAGAGTATCAAGGTGTCGAATAGAACCGTTTGTTGTTTTTTTAACACTTTTTTATTATCTATTTATTTATTTTCTTATGTTTATGACAAGACAATCTTGTTACTGTTACGGCGCTTGCAGTGGTATATTCCCTAAATTTCAGTCATTCGAGTTTATACTGGAACAGTACGCCCCTACAGCCTTTTAAGCACTTTAACGATGATATTGATGGATGTGCCTTCGTGTTTTTTACAGGCGGAGTGTGTTTGTTTTTAATCGTTCTGCCATAACATTGCTGGTATTGACGCACTCGTTTCATCTGCGCTACATATATAAACATTTTTGATATTTATCAATACTTCATTCTTAAGGACTAATTTGAGCGAATATAGAGAATTGATAAACCAACACAATATGAATATAATCATAACTATAAATATTTATAATAAAGTTATTAATCATTGTCCTGTTATCATAGTTCATCATTTAATAAAATTATCAGTTCGATAATATACTGAATACAATACGTGTAGATCTATTTTTGGCGTTTAAAGATGTCGTTTAAAGCCACATATCATTTGCTTTGATAGACTAATCAAATTAGTTTAAATTCTATTTTATTAACTTAATCAACAAAAATCAACAAATAATCACAAGATTACGACTTATCATTGGTTTATTTGTTTATATTTATTTTTTATTCTCGATTACACTGTGTCGGTGATGATAAATGATTAAATATATTATGATATTGTTTGTCAACAGTCATCAAAGTGACAGTAAAAAATACTTTTTTTAATATGAATGTGAGTAAGTGGTGCGTGTGCGTGTGTGCGTGAATGCGTGTCTGTGCGTGTACGCGCGCGCGTGTGGGAGAGTAATTTTATATTCTATTTCGAAGGACATATGAAAATAAGAGATATGAATTGATTTACTCTGTAATAATGTATATGACTTGTCTAATATGTTATCTTTCACAAATAAAGTTGTTATAATCAAGTTCTTACAACTTAGATTAATCACTGTCGAGACTCTCCAGATGGAATCAACATCAACACACCACAGAAAGAGAGACAATGTGAAATTGTTTGTGTTTTGCCTTAGCACACTACTGCCACGACTTTGGTAGGGCTCGAACCTGAGACTCTGGTATCCCGAGGTGATCGCGCATTGATTGTCTTCATCAGCTGGATTTGTCACATTGAAACAATCCTGGTTGCAAAGATTACACAGTCCTTGATATATCTTTGAGTCAGCACATTTCGATAGTATGCGTATAAATTCACTCGAAGCAGTAAAATTTCCTGCAAAGTTTCTTTAAAATCTAGCCACTGCTTTCAGAAATGTTAATTCCCTGACAGACACAGAGGCCAAATTGTAGATTACATCTGGTTAGTGCAATAGAGGTATGGTGACAGCTAGGTCTTTGTTATTACTGTGGCAAAAAGGGCATTTTAAGGTTAAAGGTCCATTACTAAAACCAAATCGAATTGTCTTTTAAATCTGGAATTGTAACGGGCGTCTGAGAAGGAATATATGACATTCTGCATCGAATGTGACCATATCGTGTTGAAAGTTTGAGTTTAACATAATAATTGATAAATTATATTTTGCATTTTCAAAAACGAAAGTATGTTTTCCAGTTTTCAAATATCTTTGTAATTTTCCAGAAATCTCACAGACAGATGCTGTAAATAGGTTCTATATGAATAATAATACCTACTTTTAATTATACATGTAGTTGAAAGAATTTCACTTCCAATGATGTGCAACATATATTTCTGACTGTTTAACATGCAATAAAGCGAAAGTAGGACAAAAAAGACCACCCAGGTCAATATAAGGAAATACAAAACATTCACTCATTTTTCTGCAGCAGTATTTCGAACAGGGAAATACTCCACGGCTATTGTAAAGTTTTAGAAGCCAGTTTCAAACTGCATTACCCTGTTACAATTCCAGAAAATTAAATTTGGTCTTAGTAATTGACCTTAGCAAAACGTTAATCCTCCAAAGCAAATCGTAAAATTCGTAATACCTCCTAAATAAGTAAAAAATCATCGCTAATTGACCCCTCCAATAAACAGTTTTAACCTGTCATTATTTTAATCCGGGGTCGTTATCCAAACGAAATTATTTTAATGGTAAACGCATATCGATAAAACCTGTATTTCAGCTTAGCTGGCACAAAGTGCCAGAGTGATTGTCTTAGGATCGCTCGCCGTCTGGCGTCCGTCGTACGTCGTTCGTTCTTTTTTTTTCCAAACGACATCTCCTCTGAAACCACAAGGCAATTGTTAATGAAACTTGACAGGGATGTTCCTTGCATCTCCAAGTCCTCTCGTAATTGTTCAAGTAATTCAATTTCATGCAGAACTCTGGTTGCAAAGGCAACAGAAATATTTTTTTTCTAAATCTTCTTTTGAAGAACAGGGAGTCCTAGAGCTTAAATAGTTGGCTGGACTGGCGTTAGTCGTTAGTCATTACCTCAGGTCTTTTCTGGGCATTTTTATAACATCTTCCCAATTTCTCCTTCCCTTGATTATGTTGAGATGAGCTTTGATAGAGACAACTTTTTGATAGAGATACTTTCTGAAAAGAAAATAGACGTGAAGAGCAAAACAAGACCTCTGAATCTCAACAGACTTTTATAAGTCTAAAAGTTGGCAGGTGGCATGGCCTAGTGAACCTCTAACAAGATCGGTCAAATTATGACCCCCGGGTAAAAATTGACTCCGCCCGGTGAGCGATATAAGGCAATCTTTGCTCTTTTGTTTTACTGTCCTAGATTTTAAGAATACATGAATCTCGCTCCGAAGACTGTGTGAGAAACTTGACAAGTGCCATAACGCTGACTTTCCTCGTGTTTTTCTTGTGCATTAAACAGCATATAATGCGTTTTATCATACCTCACGTGCTTTTCCCTATATAAAATTCCCATACCGCATCGGTGAACAAGAAATGATGTTACCCATGTAACATCGTGATGCTACACCCCTGTAAGTCTAAAAATAGATTATTGGGTTCTCAATAAAATTTCCTCTCAGGCGCTTATTAAATTAATAGCGTCTGGATCAATGAACGTTTTCAGATGTGTCAGTCGACCAAAATGGCTGAATTTCAACAACACCAGCGCTATGCTGAGTTTTCGGAGACTGATTTGAATACCTTTCTGTTTACAATTGTTATAGTTCTGTAAATAACATATGTAATGTTATTTTACTTGTTTAAGTTTTGTTATTTCATTGAATTTAATTTGTAACACTTGTCTATATCAATATTGTTAATTTCTTAATTCGTAGTTTTTCGGTATAATACATGTAAAATAATCGCCTCAGTTGACATTACTTTTCTCGGGTTCACAATATCTGCTATCACCTTCAAGTGCATTATCATGCATGAACATGACAAGAGAGCCAAGAGGGCCCAATTACCTCGGATGAGAACCAAAACGTGTTTGGAATACAAACCATTTTTGAGCGTGCATGTAGGTTCTTTTCTATTTGATCAGTGCCGTTGAGAATAATTCACTCTTCTATGACTGAACATACTGTAACATGACCAGTGGCCTTCAGCAAAACGAACGGACGGATATACGTATGTATATCGATCGATGATGTATATTACAAACTATTCCAACTGTTATTGTCTTATATCAGACGTATTTATTCTACGTACAAAAAGTAGTTTCTAATTACGTGTAGTTGGCGCAAAATAGCGAAATACTGGTGTTGTACAAACCGAAGACGGCTAATCGAAGTCGCTTAAACTTTAAATCCAACTTCTTAAAATAGATATAATATAGAAGCTTTGATGGATATAGTTAAGCGCTCGAAGGAGAAGAGCTTGGTTGATTAACTATGTCACGGTGGGGAATCACATGATCAAAATAATCTCTAAACAAAAGTACATCTATGAAAAATGTTAGAAAGTAATGAAAGCCGTTTAGCTGTAAATTAAAAATATAGCCTATCTTATGGCAACATATAAGTATTATAGAATTAGACAGGTCTCAAGCACAGTCACCTTTTAATTATGTTGAACACTTCAAAAATAAATTATGTTAGTTTCTCGAAGTGTTCAGCACAATCGGAAGGTGACTGTGGTTGAGACCTGTGTAGTTCTATAATACTTTTATATTGCCATAAGATAGGCTATATTTTATAGTTACAGCTAAACGGTTTTCATTTTTTTCTAACTTTTTTCATAGATCTACTTTTGTTTAAAGATTATTTTGATCACGTGATTCCCCACCGTGTATGTACACAAAACAAACTCGGCACTGTACTAGGTGATGCCCTCAGGAGCATAACCCAAAATTATAAATAATAATTAACGGAAACCTCACAGTATGAAACTAAGAAAAAGTTCAGGATGAAGAAACCATGCCCCGATCTCGCATTTATAAATCATTCCTTTTTACACTGTGTTGGCCCATGCATTATTTAACGAAATGAAAAACAACACACACAGGTAAAAGTAAACATCTTTAATTGTACATGTACTAGTTTGTGCAAAGTGCAAGAACCTCAACTCTAGACTGCCTAAATTATTATTCTCCGTTGGTACTCCTTGTTCGGTGTAGTAGCCTAAAAGTAGTTTTTACATTTTGTTTAGGGTTAGTGTCGTTATCTGTAGTTTACAACACCGTATTGAAACTATGATAAAGAAAAGTCAGGACACACGATACATGTATCATATTCATGTAAAGTAGCTCATTTTTGTGAAAAGCCCTCAAATAATGGAGTTTCATATAATTGCAATTTTGTTTTTAACTTTAAGCCCGGGTTTAAACGCGATTCATGAAAAATTTGAAGTTAACAACGGAGCGGATAAACCTCAAGCAAAGGAGCTGAGCGGAAGATATGGATCAAAGGATTATCTTAAACTTGGCACAGGTCCTGAAAGAATACACGAGGAGAGTTTGGTGAAAGAGTTAATTAAAGACTCTGTAACTGATATACTGAGACAAGTTGAAGTGTTAAATGCTGAAGTTGAAAAGCAAAATGTTCTCATTCAAGAACTCAAAGAAGAAATGAAAGACAATGGGAACTTAATTGACGAAATGAAAACGAGGATAAAAGATTTGGAAGGTGATGATAAACGCTTTGCGATATCCGAAGATGTCATGACCAAAGAAGCAGTTACGGATGATGTGAAAAATCTAGAAAATCCAGAAAAGAAACTTCCAGAAGAGGAAAGAAATAACATCAATATCTTGATGTCAACTAACACTTACGATCCTTCGAGGTTTGATGACCGCAAAGAAAATGGAAAAAGGAATACTGACGAAAGAATTGTACCTTCCGGCAGAGGTGTCCGGAATTTCAAATGGAGAGCAAAAACTTCCGAATTGGAGCAGATCGCATTCAATGTCTACCTAACTAAGGGAATAAAAGAACAAGACCTTGAACAAAACTTAACAGTACCGTTTGACAAAGCAGTGGTTAACTTAGGAAATGCATACAATAACAAAACTGGCATATTCACTGCACCAGTTAACGGAACTTATTTCTTCCATTTTCGTATTGTTTCTAATATGATGGGACTTGCCTATGCATATCTCGTGAAAAATGGCCAGAAACAAGTGTTCAGTATATTAAATCCGCCAAACTACTCTTTTGTAGGGGAGAAGTATAGAGCTTCTGTCCCTGAAGGAAGGGGATAAAGTATGGGTTGAGATAACGTACGACGCACCGGTCGAAATCAAAGCCGACTCTCAGCTTCATATAACTGCTTTTTCCGGATTTTTGTTATTTCAGTGATTCAATAGATATCATTTAGGATGTCATGAAAAGGATGTCATAATGTCCAAAGACCTGTGGTTCGAATCCCGGCAGTGGCGGTCGATTTTTTCCTGACATCCTAGTAAATGATATTTAATTAATATTCTCCTGTCCCGGGTAGTTTGTAAGCCGTTCGGCACTTCTATATGTAATATGTTAAGAGAAAAGGCGTCATTCTGGTGCATACGTCAAGTATTCAATAGATAAGTAGCGACTAAAAATATCCACTTCTTATATTGCTCGACCCATGTGTCAGGCAAACACTGGGAAAATTGCTGCATTGTTACGAACATTCCGAATGTCTGCTTGTGTTAAGAATGTAATGAACATTTTTGGTGAAATGCAACTGTCTGAACATTCCTTACTATAAGTAGTCTACTGTTCTCAAATGTGGGCATCAAAGAAGCATGGACAGAAATCAGTTACTTTGACTAAAGTGCCAGTAACCAGAAATGCATTGAAATGTCTGAACCAGAATTACCAAATGCCTCCGCGAATGCAAAATAGCTCGCATAATTAGATATGCATTATACAATATTACGCGTAATTAATTATGGTTTTCAGTACTTTTCTTTCATAAAATGACAGATTACATTTATAAATACACTGTTGTATTAGGTGAAATCAGTTTGAATTTTCATTGCCCAATTTTTTGTGGTCTACCAAGAAGCAGAAAAGCTGATGGCTGGAGCCGAATTTAAAACACTTGCACGTGACATCAAAAATATGATGTAAAACACATTGTTGAACACAAAATTAGCAAACTGTATCAATAGAATATAAAAAAATGAAGTTTTCAACTTAGTGATGAATATTAAGTGAACGGCCCTCAAAACCTGCATTTACACCCAGCCTTTAGTCCTAAGAAATAAATAAACTGCAATGACATGCCTTACGTGGTTATTGCAGCTAAACCTGTATTTGCAGGATGTTGTAGGAGTTTAACGCCCGTTCCAATTGCAGTGTTGGTCCTTTTAACAGACAGAACATTTACAACCGTACCTGGGAAGAACCAGTACTAGACTCCTATCCTCAGTAAGAAACTGTCAACTTTCTCACATAAAGAGACATCGGTAACTGAGCTCAAACCCATGGCCCTGCGAGAGGTTGCGATGATTTTAAGGCAGCGAGTCTAACCACTCGACCACAGAAGCAGACAATCTGTATTTGCATGAGGGTTTAACTCTTATTTATATAAGAAAAAACCAGCAAACATACTAATAATTGAAAACATCTATCAGGCATAATTTCAATTAGGTTGCTTCATTGATACGGTTTGACTGGTCACTTAAAACAATATGCACATATCAAGCGTTGTTCCGCCGATATTAAATCCCATAATGCTTTTGAGACATGTGACGTCATAGTCACCAGACGTAACGTCACGTCACGACGACGCATACATAGAAACAGCGCCCAGCGCGGACTGGCACGAAATCAGAGTGTGGCAATTGTAATCAGCCAAAATGGCTGAAAAGAAGCCACCAGATATAACGCTCATACAAGTACGACCGCCCGAGGACAAGGTAGAAATCTCCAAAATTACGGAAGAAAATGATAATGCCGTAAAACAGAAATTTACATCAAATGGTGAGAAATCAAAGTTTTATCCTCTGGATCCTACAGTCAATATTACCGGGGCAGTTCCTTTTATCGATGTCTATATTAGTAAACCAAACCGCATTGAGGAAATGTTCCTGGCAAAAGAGAAGAAGGCCCAAGACAAAATAGAAAAGCCACCTGAAGGAAAGAAAGCGAAGAAAGAATCAACGGAAGTTTGTAAGGGGAAGGAAACGAAAAAGAAGAGAAGTACATCCAGGAGATTTAAGAATAAAGTTGAGCCAATAGACAGTGATACAGAGCAAGAACTAAACTCAAAACATCAAGCTGACGATAGCCCTAGAAACCGGAATGCTGTAAGCAGAAAGAAAAAGAAGAAACCAAAACAAAAGAAGGTAATTATTTATTATTGGTAGTGACAACGTGATAAAGACGCGAATTCATCATCTGAACGACTTTGTTTGTTTGTTTGTGTCTTTCCTTTTTGTTTCTTTCTTTCTTTCAGATGTAATACTAGGAATTGATAATAAATAGTTATTTTACTTTATTTTACTTTGTTGACAGAAAAAAGGAAAGAAAGCAAAATATGAAATTTCAAATGGAGAAACTGCACAGATCGAAGAAGAAATAACAGAAGAAGACGTTTCCAAGAAACAGAAAAAAAAATCCAGGTGTGTTCGGATTTATTGGACAGTGGTTAGAAAAGCGAAGGGAGAAACGAAAAGAAAAGGCACAGATAGAAGAAATAACAGAAGAAGATACATCCAAAAAGCAGAAGAAATTTTCATGTGTGTTCGGACTTATTGGACAGTGGCGGGCAAAGCGAAGGGAAAAGCGAAGAGAAAAGGAAAGAAAGGTCCTTGATGCTGCTTTAGCATCGGTTTCTGGTCTCTGTTGCAACGAGGAATACAGAAGAGATGGTTTGAATGTCGACAATGTCGGCATTCACGTGTTTTAAATCAGCATTTAGACCGACTCCCCTAATCATATACTAGAACGTACATAGTTTTGTTACATCTTTTGTGGTTCAAAAATTAATATGATTAAGAAACAGCGAAAGCAAGCAATTTTTAACTGGATCATTTTTACAATTTTGATCAGTGATTATTTTAAGCATTGTAAGCATTCACAATGTATAGTTCGTTGAATATTTAAAATTAATGTGTCCTAAGCAATTTATTTCACATGAATTGAAGTTTTACAACAAGTCGAGTATTTGCCTAACCCTGTTTGAGATAGATATTCTTTCAGTGTGACCAGTTTAGACAACGTCCAGACTGTACTTCCATGTTCTGTCTTAATAATCTGCACTTTAATCCACAGTTTAAAGTAATCTACCAGAACACTGTGTCTCACTCACTCACTCACTCACTCACTCACTCACTCACCATTTCGCTCACTCACTCACCATCTCACTCACTCACTCACTCACTCACTCACTCACTCACTCACTCACTCACCACTCACTCACTCACTCACTCACTCACTCACTCACACACTTACTCACTTATTCCTACTTGCGCAAGCACTGTAGATGTATAAATGAAAAAATGTAAAAAAAAATTAAAAAATTTGAAAAAAAATAAAAAAGATACTCATCAACAATTTCCTACATGCATCAGCATTGTGGATGAAAAAAAAAAAAAAAAAACATTCATGCATCCATGCATCCATGCATCCATCCATCCACCGACCCACTCACTCACTCACTCACTCACTCACCCAGCCACCCACCTACCCACTCACTCATTCATTCATTCATTCATTCATTCATTCATTCATTCATTCAGGAAATATAAGACAACCAGAAAACAAAACGTGATGGTCAGAAGTAGTGCTGTTAGAACTTGGTCTCAACGACAACCATAAATATCTGTCTTAGGCATGCATGGGTACAGTACGGTTCAAATACCTCTTTTCAAAAGAAATACAGTCATGAAATATAACTGCCTACTTCAATTTTGAGTGAATATATTTTTTAAATAATAGATAAAGTCATACGGACGCATTGTCAAATTCACATCTGCAGTATTTGTTCAACTTTCACCGCGTATTTTAATTTTTCGGATAAAGCCCTAATTTGTAAAGTATTATATGTCTTTCTATCTTTTTCTACTTATGATTGGTGGGTTGTCGGTCTTGATTTTTGGCAAAGCAATTCAAATGTAATAAGATCGTTTTTTACACTGTTAAACCATAAAAACTACAAGCTAAAATAAATTTTGACTATGTGTAATTTCGTGTTGATTCCTTGTACTCACGAAAGTGTATGTCCTTAAACGTGTAAGTTGCTAGACTACATGCAATCCTGGCAGGAGTTTCAAGAACTTGCGCAGAAATTTCGTGTACAAATCCGATTTAAAGCACATCACATGAAAAATGTTATCATAAATTCTGAAGCAAAAATGTAAAAAAAAACAACAAAAAACGATATAGATGTTGGTTCACATTATCCAGATTTTGCGGACCGAGGGGCCAAGAAGATGATTCTCAATTTGCCTAGATCGGGAGCATTTAAAATGTAGGTCTTTTAACGTTGTCGTATTTAAAAACTAGGCAAACACTATACTGTAGGTTGTGTTATCTTGGCGCTATTTGCAACATCCACTATCCCTAATCAGTTTCTGGTACACACAACTTTTTTCGGAAACATAGGATTATTAATATTAGTAGGAGCTCCAAACCCTAGCTATTTTCCTATATGTGGGATTCTGTGTATGGGTATCAGGGCATGTCCACACGCCGGTATGGGTATCAGGGCATGTCCACAGACCGGTGTTCCTTGTATTTTCGTGTTTCACCACGAAGACGCGCTGCATAGAGCTCCATGTATGTACTGGCAGAGGAGACTTACGCACTTTTCGCACAAAGCTACTCAGCTACAGAGTGTGAAAGTTATGTTTTGAATGTTTAAAGTCCCGGCCGACCCTGAGATTTCTTTTCAGTGGAAATGCCAAGACCCCTGACAGGCACAGATTGAAAAGATAGATCTAGATAGAAAGGAACCCGGGTACCAGACCCTAGCTTTTTGGTTTTTTGTTTTTTTATAGTGCCCAGCGGACTAACTATGGGTTTTTAACCAGTTCATCTCTAGTACTACTGTCCGTTGACTGATGTTAATGATAAGGCTGGTCAGTACTTAATATGGATAGAAATACAATTTTGTTTTTAAATAGAGGCCAATAAATGTGCACACCTAAGTGAAAAGATGTGTGTGCTTGGCAGTATGTAGTAAACCATACAGCTATTCACTCGGTGTTGTATTCTACTACAAGTACATGGCATGGTGTCATAACAGTGGGAAATATAAGCTGAAGAAGGTCCATGTTCGGAAGAATTTTGGGAGTTTCGAAAGTGTTCAGGGTAGGTATAAGGAAATAAAAGATATAACACTCTTATCAGAATTGTTTATTAAATGGTTTATATTGTCCATTTAACTTAAATGAAATGAGTCATTTCTGATTTAGAAACTAAATTTCAAATGCGTAATTACCCTAAATAGCTTAGATGTGAGTATGCTCAATACATTTCCGTACATTATAAGGTTTTCGGCTAGTGCGACAACCCAAACTCTCACCGCCTGTAAAAAGGCATTCCGTTTTACAGAAGCAAAGTATATACATGCTTTTGGAGAAAGCGTTCAAACACATGCACACATACATGTATTAAAAAAATCCAGATATGTCAACCAGTCGCCAGTCTTTCCCGATACCCGGCGACCGTTTGACATTTCCCGAAATGTTCTTGCATTTTGTTGAAGTGCTCGCCGAGCCCGACATTTTGATAAATGACATGACCCACTTCTATGAAAGGTGTGAAAAAACGGTTTTAAGCCGATTACGGGATAACTCCCAGCTAGATGAGTATTTAAATCTACCTTGGTATTCGCAAGACACAAAGCGAATAACGAACTCCCAGCAAGCTGGGTATTCGAATCTGGCTGGGTATTCGCAAAACACGAAGCAAGTACTAAACTCTCAGCTGGCTGGGTATTCGAATCTAGCTGGGTATTCGCAAGAGGCAAAGCGAATACCTTACTCCCAGCTGGCTCGATATTCGAATCTAGCTAAGTATTTGCAAAACGCAAAGTGAATACCCAACTCCCAGCTAGCTTGATATTCGAATCTAGCTGGATATTCGCTGTACGGTTGGCAAATACCGAGCTCCCAGCTAGCTACATATTCAAATATAGCTGGGTATTCGCTGTACGGTTTGCAAAAAACCCAACTCCCAATTGGCTAGTGAATTCGAATCTAGCTTGGTATTCGCTGTACGGTTTGCAAATACCCAACTCCCATCTGGCTTGGTATTCAAATCTAGTTGGTTATTAGCTGTAAGGTTTGCAAATAACTAACTCTCAGCTGGCTGGTCACCAAAATCTAGATTGGTATTCGCAAGACGAATACCCAAACCCAGCTGACTGGATATTCGAATTTAGCTGGGTATTCACTGTACGGTTTGCAAATACCCAACTCCCAGCTAGCTGGATATTCGAATCCAGCTTGGTATTTGCAAGACGCAAAGCGAATACCCAATTCCCAGCTGGATGGGTATTCGAGTCTAGCTGGGTATTCGCTGTACGGTTTGCAAATACCAAACTCCAAGCTGGCTGGGTATTCGAATCTAGATGGGAATACGCAAGACGAAAAGCGAAGTACACTGCCAGCTAGCTGGATATTCGAATATAACTGGGTATTCGCAAAACGGAAAGCGAATACCCTACCCCCATCTGGCTGGGTATTCAAATCCAGCTGGGGATTCACAAACGCAAAGCGAATACCAAACTCCAAGCTGGCTGGATATACGAATTTAGTTGGGTATTTTAGTAATTTTAGCTGGTTATTCGCTGTAAGGTTTGCAAAACTATTTCTCAGCTGGCTGGTCACCAAAATCCAGATTGGTATTCGCAAGACGCAGAGTGAATACCCAACTCCCAGGAAGCTGGACATTCGAATTAAGCTGTGCATTCGCTGTACGGTTTGCAAAATACCCAACTCCCAGCTATCTGGATATTCGAATCTAGCTGGGTAGT
>JAFMSR010000650.1:0-46617 GCA_022818135.1 Saxidomus purpurata | reverse complement strand
ATTGTCCAGATTGCTTGAACTAGTCGCATAGTAGCAGTTTGACAGCGGTCATGAGGATGTTAATTAGTAGGACAGCCTTTCTGCCTGTATAACTCACGCCAACCCTGAGTTTGTATGTAATCTGAAGTGTTGCATATCAAATAATCAATGAATCAAGGTCTGGCAAGACGCAGTCCATTAAAAGAGCACCTCAACAGATTTGCACGCATTCTGATTATAAGCAAGGTAAAGATGAACAAATGCACCTCTGCCTTGAAACAGATGAAAGCAGATGCAAGCAGACCTGCAGACTATGCATGGTATAGTCTGCACACATGCAGAGTATGCATGGTATAGTCTGCAGACCTGCAGAGTATGCATGGTATAGTCTGCAGACCTGCAGACTATGCATGGTATAGTCTGCAGGCATGCAGATTATGCATGGTATAGTCTGCAGAGAATGCATGGTATAGTCTGCAGAGTATACATTGTATTTTCTGCAGTATATTTGACAGTTCTGTAGTTTGTGTAAATTGTATACAGTCTTTAATTGCATGCTTGGTATATAGGGTCTGCACAGCTGTGTTAATTCAATGCAAAGGTGTTGTTACTCTTTCTACAGTGTACATTGCTTTTTATGTAATGATAATAATAACAACTGCTGTTACAGTAATAATTTCTTTATTTCCAGAAGTTAACAGTGTAGGTTATACAAAAAGTGCAAATAGCGAATACCCCGTAGGCCTCTTATTCAATAATTTCTTCTAGTGTATGAACAAAATAAGACCAAAAATACCAATTTTCAAGTATCTAAGAGATAAAAAGCTGTAAACCAACCTTAATTTTTTTGCAAGCCCCGACAGACCCTAACACATATATTTGGCGATAGTGTACCTGTATTTGGTGTGCGTTCAATTATTTAAAGTACACAATTATACATGTATCTTCTGTTCGATTCTACAGTATGATTTTATCAAGGAAAACATCCGACTCAAAGTTTATGAAGATCCAATGAAAAATGCTACCTCTATTGCATGATAAATATGGTTTTTCTTTGATTATACCTTGTGACATTTAAACCCAAAATGACCCATATTCAAACTCAACCTAAATTTCTTTAAAATTCTGACCAAGTTTCATAAAGATCTTACGAAACATAGGCCATGATGGCCCTTAATCGCTCACCAGGGACATACTTATGACAATATTTGACTTAAGTTCAGCCCTAAACTAAATATCATTAACACAAACATTCTGTTTGACCCGTACTGCTGACCAATTTACATGAGGATGGGTTGTAAATGTCATATGTATGGCATACACATGGTTTTTAATCTGTGACCTAGTTTCTGACCCCAGATGAACCACATTCAACCTTGATCTTGATTGTATTAAGATAACCATTATGTCCAAGTTTCATGAAGATTCAATGCATTCACAAGTGGTTGCTATGATTTGACCCTGTGACCTAAGTTTTGAACCCAGATGACCAATATGCAAACTCTATCTAGAATACACCAAGATAGCCATTCTGACCAAGTTTCATAAAAATCCAAATACATATGCAACCTATATTGCATTCACAGGGGTTTTCTATGATTTGACCCCTTGACTTAGTTCTTTAGCCCAGATGATCCATATAACAATGTGGCCTTGAGCTATTAAGGCAGTCATTCTGACCAAGTTTCATGAAGATCCAATTAAAAATGCAATCTCTATTGCATACACAAGGTTTTTCAATGATTTTACCCCATGACAAAGTTTTCGACCCCAAATGACCCATACTTGAATTCGAAAATTCGAACGAAAAAAAGATAAATGCAACCTCTATTGCATACACATGTGAGTGACAAGGTTTTTCTTTGATTTGACCCCGTGACCCAGTTTTTGACCCCAGATGATCCTATTCGAACTCAAAAAAGGTTTCATCAAGGCTGTCATTCTGACCAAGTTTCACCTAGATCCAATGAAAATAAGCAGATTCTATTGCATACACAAGGTCAAGTGTAGACAGACAGACGGAAGACTGACATCAGGTGATCACAATAAACCATGAGCATTTTAGCTGAAAAAACTATGTCAACATCATTATTTAAAGAAGACTTCTACATCATAATCACTTAATACTTAATTGACCTTCTTTGACAGAAATTATGGACTATCGGGCTCTTGTAAAATAAACTCATTTGGGTAATTTAAGAACAAGAGGGCCATGATGGCACTATATCGCTCATCTGAGTTCTAATGCACTTGCTGCTAAGAGAGTCAATGGTTGCTTGAGAAGTTAGTGGTTGCTATAGGAACTCATTGGAAGCTTGGATTTTCCTATAACTCTATATAAAGTAAAGGGACCCCCTCACACACACAGGCGTGGTCAATTTTGATCCAAGGGGCTTGATTTGAACAAACTAAATAGAGGAACATTAATTGTTGCCATAGCAACCAGAGTTCTGCATGGAATGGAATTCTTTGAGCAACTTTGGTAGAGCTTCAGGCAAGGAACATCCCTGCCAAGTTTCATCAACATTGGTATTCAGAGGAGATGTCGACGGACGACGGACAATTATTCATCCGTTAAGCTCAACTTGGCACAAAGTAATTAAATCAAAACAGGAGATAGATTTCCACCCTGTTAGACTAGAAAAAATCAAACACTTTCAATCAATTTGAACACATGACAAACCTGATCATATATATTAAACTAAAGGTGGTCAATCAGATTTTGGCCATGTTACAGATTTGTTTGAAACTTAAACATCTGTGGCCGAGTGCATAAAGAAGGCGTAGATTGCGCTGTCGTAAACGGTCGGCGCTGGCGTAACTAATCCTGTCGTACAACGGGATTTTAAGGCGAGTGCATAAAGCGAGCGTACGTCCGTTGTAGATACGCCCGGGTTACGACTGTCTTAATTATTGTACCACATATTTCTCGTGCAAAATCATTGTATTTCTTGTTTCAATGCATGAGATTTTATATGCATATGTTAAGATAATCTGTTTTAAATAATGGGAACATATCTAGAAATATAACACTTTTTTTACAAAAAGTATTTCTAAAATTTAAAATTGCCTGTTTTGTATGAATACGAGAATATCAACATGTCTAGGTAATTAACAATTTCTTAGATTTAAAATGAACTCTGAAATAGTTGCAACATGTAACTAAAAGTATTAGATCTAGATCTTCACTATTCAAATGAAATATCTATTTTAATAGTCGTATAAAGAAAGATTATGCTGAATGTTACAACGTTTTATAGTTGAACTATAACATATATTGCGTCTAGTTAACAAGGATTTCATAAGCGAAGTTGACAAAAGAAGGCCCCTATACGGATTTCGCTGTAATTTTATTTTAAGAGGGTATATGGGAAAGGGTATTTAGAAATCAGTTTCGGCAGTTGTTTGGCTTGGCAGTCGGTCTGTCTGTTTGTTTCACAACTATGTAAACTGTACTTGAGACTCGAACTTCTTCAAACGTTTTCTTTAGATCAAACCAATTACATGTAAATACATGTAATCAGTACAAACTGTAGTTGTTAAAAGTCTGAGTTGATCAGGTGAAGTTTTTTAATTACTTTAAGGCTTTCATGGAAGACAGAAGAGAGATTTAAAGCCGAATGTTGCCTTACCCTCGAACCGAGCCGGATGAAACAGGAGTTCCGTATATCATCTTGATATCTTAAAATTTTGTTCTAAAACCGAGTAGTTCAAGAGATATCACTTGAAACGCTATATTACAGACAGACGAGCAAACAGATGGACACCCCAAGACAAAACCATATGTCTCCAACAGACTATTACACCAAAAATATTGCCTTTACTGATATTTGACATGATAAAGTAAATAAAAAATCAAGTACGCTTTATATAGTTACGCCTACTCCATAGCAGTCGTGACTTTCGTGCTAGATTTACTACTTGACTTACGCTACGTCTCGTTTATGCACTCGGATTAAATTTTGCGACCGTACGAACCGAGTAGTTCAAGAGATATCACTTGAAACGCTATATTACAGACAGACGAGCAAACAGATGGACACCCCAAGACAAAACCATATGTCTCCAACAGACTATTACACCCAAAACATTGCCTTTACTGATATTTGATATGATAATGTATATAAAAATTCAACTACGCTGTAGTTACGCCTACTCCATAGCAGTCGTGACTTTCGTGCTAGTTTTACTACCTGACATAAGCTACGTCTCGTTTAATATGCACTCCGATTAAATTTTGCGACCGTTATCTACGCTCTAGATAAGCCGGACGTAGGCCTACGACCGCTTTTAATAATGCACTCGGCCACTGATCAATTACACTAATTTATGTTCACTTAGCGCTTAAATCAAGTAAGATTTTCACTGCAGGTATTTTTAAAATTTGATTTTCTCTAGAATGAGAAAAAAAGAGTTATTTTATCATAAGTACAAATTTGATACACATACTTTGCCTAAGGAAAGATATAAATATAAAACCTATTGTATTATAGTTGTAAAATGTTTGCATTAAAAATTATATAATTATTTAGATGGAATTCATTAGAAATGCAAGTTTGAAAAAAATATTATTACCTCCCTTTACCTATCTTGGTTGCGCACCCAAAATAGATTGGAAATAAATGAATTCAGAAGCTACACTTAGTTTTAAAACTTGCCTTTTGGTTCAGAATGTTAAAATATTTGTATATCTATCCGATGCAAATGTAAAAGTAGAAATTATATTGAAATAAAAAGAAATAATCAACTTTTTAATTACTTTCAAATTAATAAAGTGGAGTAATAACAAAATTTTATAAAAGTAAATAAAATGTAAATTTCGAATAGGGATCTAACTCTATGTAATGGGTCTTCTTGTTCCTTAGATAAATCTCTAACAGAATATACAAAAAGTAAAAATTGTCATCAAATGTTGCTTAAATATGATTGACCACCTTAACGGTTAGCTAAAAACATTCACCATCGATGAAATACAACTTAATAGTTTACGCCATAAGGCAATATGACTCATTGAGCCCAATGTCGCTTTGCTGTTATCTACAAAGGCGCAAAACAGTTTTTTGTTGCCTGTTAAATACATATCCACCAGTTTTTTCAACAAGAATATTTGGTCAATTGTGCATTGATGTTTCTCGAAACCAGTCCATTCTTCACAAAACATTGTTATTTAGCTTTAAGTTAAAAAAAAGCCTTTAAGTACTCCAAAAATCACTTCATTCACGGTCTTGTTGTTTTTACCTGAAATGAATAAAAAAAGCCACATAAGAAACTGTTAAAGATGCAACACTGAAATACAGAAATTTTATAGCAAAATCAATAAATTTATCTTGTAAGGCCACACCAAATTAATAAGTTGGTCATCGGGATTGCCGCACGTTTTTTTTCTAAAACACACAAAAACTGAATAATATTTTTTTATTATTGGCTCCCGCCCGCACCTTAAGAAAATAATCGGTTATATTTTTTTTTGGTCGCTATTGACAAAGAGCAAAGTCACGCATTTTCATGGTAAGATAACGGTTTTTACGCCTTCCGGAAACAATATAGTCGTCCAAAGAATACCTCGGAACACCCGTACTTGGGATGTCCGGTCACGGTGACGTTTTGTCACCGTGAATTATTGTTGTGACTGGACACGGTGTTTCGCTATGTCCGCATTTGGGTCGTGACTTGACCTTTGGTTATATCTTTTTACTGATTAACTTTTATTTATCAATACTAAGATAGAAATATGTTGATAATTTTCGAAAACTGTGCATGATTACTATCAAATAACATGTATGTTGTAAATATACTGTTTAAGCAATAAAAATGCATGAAAATCAGTCTATAAAAAAACTCCTTTATCTGGATGAAGTCTCATAATAATGGTCAATCTCCTGACTTATCACACAACCATTTATGATTAAATAATATTAGAACTAATTCACTTTGAAACAAACTAAGACACATATATCAGTATCCGTCATTTCTCCAGGTAGACTCCAAACTTCTCCTTATTTTCAGCTCAGGGCTAATTAATTAAAATTTGCTATTAAATGTGAACAAAAAGGCTATACATATTTATTCGCTCTTCGCTCGCTCCAAAATTTCTTCAAAACAAAAACAAATATTAAAATTATATTTTCGCTCGCCGCCTCTCAGTTTTTTTTAAAAAGTCCCGATGACCAACTTATTAATTTGGTGTGGCCTAAGTATTATAGTATTGGTTAAAGTCCCATTACGCCGAAAAAAAATGTTTGTTTTAGGTTTCATGGCCCCCCCCCCCCCAAAAATAGGGTAGGTAGGTAGGGATTTTTTTTTGGGGGGGGGAATTTGTTTGTTCTCAAACAAACCAAATTCAACATAGATTTTAATGAATTTATGCTAAAAAATACACGCAAAAAATAGTCTAGGGTCGGGGCAAAAAAATAGGGTAGGTCGGGAAACCTGAAACAAACATGTTTATTTTTTACGCCTTAGCAAGCTGGATGTAAAATTATATGAAGTTCTTATGTTACCAAGACAGCAGCTGCTGTCTTACCAGCTAAAGTGACACTTCTTTGCTTGAAAAACTTTTAAAAACCCGATTTCTGAATAGAAACACTATTATAGTACTAAGTTACCTTTAATTATTTGAATGTAATCTTTACTTTTTACGAAACTGCTATTACCCCGCTACAGTCTAAATATCAGCTAAATGTCCTTTAGTTTCCTTGTTTGGCTATCCTCTTTCACAGCAGCTCTGACATCAATGGTCAACCATTTCTGTGGAAGAATATACAATCACTAATTAGATATGTCAATGTACATATATGATGCTCACTGGCAGTCACTGCCACAAAAGACAAAGGGGCAAGGCATGCTTGCATTTTTTAAAACATACAAAAAAAAATGTAGTATAATGTATGTATAAATAAGAAATCAAATGTGTATAGCCCCTTTGATAAAAGAAACTCATAACGCAAAAAAAATGTGTGTTTAGGGCAACAGTCCCAAAAATGTTAGATAGGGTTTGGACTTTTTTTTTTTAAGCGAAAAGTGAAAAAATTCTATAGGTTGGAAAAGAACAATCTGTGTTAGGGTAACGGTCCAAAAATGCTAGTTAGTCTACATGCATAACATAGGGAAGGGACACTTCACATTTTTTTACTTTGAAAAAAAAAAACTCTAGGGTCGGGGGTTTCGCCAGGTAGGGTCGGGTTACCCGAAACACAGATATTTTTTTGGCCTTATCGCAGCCAACTGTTTTGTCAAACATTTACACAACAATCACTGCGTATACAAAAACAAATGTATGTACATGTAGATATACCTACATGTATAGATGTGTTTCAGCGCAGCTGTATAAGCTAGCTTTTGACCGGAAGTTTTGAACTGTTCAACCAGCAATGAAATGACGAGTAGAATGTATAACATATTTTAAATCTATTCTCTTTAAGAATTACTATTGTTATATCTGTCCTCTATTTGTGTGATGTACAATAAAGTGGAAACTATTCCAACAAAATTTTATTGTTCTGTTTATCACAGGCACCCCTGTTTTGCATAATTAACGTAACAGATACTCAGCTGAACCTATTTCAGTGGGTCTAGATCTACTTTCAAATCGTAATGATATTTAGTTGTATTATGGAACAAGAAGCTGTTTACCATATCTGAGATAATCTCATAAAATATGAAGACATTTGCTACCTTTCAGATCTGAAAGTTAGTCACTATTTCTTAGACTGGTCATTTTTTCACTATAGGTAGATCATTAGCCCAACTAATCTGCGCTAGGGCTTTTTCATATTTAATATAGAGATCTATTTTCTTGTTGTTTCATTGTTGGCCAAGACAGTGTTAAGTTGTTGATCTATCATCATGATCATGCTATGGCAACACTGAACATTGATGATTGACACTGTTGTTGCTGGTTAGCAACTTAGCATTCTTTAGATCTACCAGGTTCGTTTTTATCAAGTATGGCGAAGTACACAAAAGTATTGTAAACTGTAGATTATTACCTGAAATTTCCGGAGATCTAGTTTCACTGCTGATTTTTTTGAAACTGCCAAAATGTCAAATCACTCAACATTTGTTTACTCTGGATCAGTGACATCAAAGCTATAGGAAAGGTAGCACGTTCTATTTTATGACGTCAAAGCCCTATGACGAAAACGCTATGACGTCATTGTCATCTACACTTATTCTAAACGCTGTTGAGGTTGGACATGGCATCGAGAAACAAGTTTGCAGGGAGAAATAATAGACTCTAGGATCAATGGGGATCAACAGAAGAACAATCAGCATAGAATTTTCCAAGTGGTTGTAAATTGTTGTTTTCTTCGGATAAGACACATTATAAAGGTGAGTCAACGTTTCTTGGTCGATGCTAAACATGCTAAATATTCACAAGATAAAACATCTCAGATCATTTTCGTTTTCAACTTGGTGTCCGTTATTGTCATTAATTAGATCTACAGTACAGTACACGCCATTACCGTAGAAGGCTTGTCGGCCACTGCCCCATCATCATTTTCCGACCGCCTTATCAAAGTAAAAATAGATAATCACTTTAGCGGCATTTAATTTTTGAGAAGTCGGAACCAGATCTACATTCTCAATAGTTTTTGTGAAGATGACTGACGGTGTCTGTGGTCCCCTTTATGTCTGTAAAGACGACGGAGTACGAACTGTCTTATGTACGAGGGCATATCTACTATTCTGCCATCTGGTGGTTACCTCCCTTTTGAATTGCTGGCGCCATTTGTAAACATTTAGGGTTTTCACGTACCTGGTAACAATAAATGCTATTACGACCCAAATAGGTGTGTAACTAGGATTTTCATCATGATTATGATAGTTGCAAGTTTAGTCTTACTATTTACACTTTGAAGGTAGACCGATTTTACAGGTTGACATTTTACTGTCTAGAGTCCTACATTGTAGTTAGTCTCAATAATAAGACTACAAACGCAGACCCATTTTAAATATTTGCCGTCACATTTGATGCTAGCACAATCAGGGACCTGGCAGCTCCCATAGATACTTATACATTTGTATAATGAAACAAAAGATTAAACTTTTTTTTCACTATACACCTATATGCAGATTGTGTTAGAATTGGCAGTTTAACATTCTTATAAATTGTATAGGGGGGGGGGGGGGGGGGGGGGGGGGGGGGGGGGGGGGGGGGGGGGGGGGGGGGGGGGGGGGGGGGAAAAAAAGGGAGGGAAAATTTAGGGAAAAAAAAAAAAAAAAAAAAGAAATCAAAACCAAGAGAAACAGAACGGACCGGGGGGGGGGGGGGGGGGGGGGGGGGGGGGGGGGGGGGGGGGGGGGGGGGGGGGGGGGGGGGGGGGGGGGGGGGGGGGGGGGGGGGGGGGGAAAAGAAAAAAAAAAAAAAAAAAAAAAAAAAAAAAAAAAAAAAAATTTTATACTAATAAACTTTTAATTTGGGATGTATACACCTATATGCATAGTGCTAAAGAAAGGCAGTTTAAACTTTCAATCATTTATACTATAAATTTGTATACGCTGTCAAAGCCTGAATTCTGATTGAACAACCAAAATTAACATTAAAACACTTATCTAACATAAAGCATTTTAACTAATAGGGGGGGGGGGGGTGATTAAACTTAAAAAGTGGGGGGGATTCTGGTCCATTGGCCTGGACCTACACATTTATATGAAATTTGTTTACTCAAAGCCGAATTTGAATTGCCTTTTTTAGATGACCCACCAAGAAGATGTTGTGTACCAATTTCAGGGGAGAAAAATGTAAATAAGAAAGATATATCATATGTAAACAAGAGAATTGTAATTACTGTCACAGTATATAAACTCAGACCTTGTTTCTGTAACTATGTTATTTTAAGTTTTGTACTAAATTTTCAGGAAAGCATGCATCTTGTAGTGTCATCTCAACCATTTTCACATCCTGCTCTGCCTGACAACTGCTGCTCTGAAGCCAAATATTCTGCAGCTGCATGGAAAACACATTGGTATGTGAGGTAACTTGCTTAAAAACAATTGAAGACTTGTTTCTCTTTCATTTCGGAATTGATATAATGCATTATGTTACATGTGTAGCAAGTTTGATGGTGATTTTCAGAACAAAAATAAATATACATGGTCTTATTTGCAGTGTTGTGTGGTCAAAGCCACCCCGGTCAATAATCCCAAAGTGGTCAATATATGGCCGATTGCTGGTAAAATGAATATTTTGTGATCACTTTTGGTTGTCTTAATATGAATAATGAATTAACAATTCAAATTGATAGCATTAAGAATAAAAAGTAAAGTTCAGCTAGATCTCCTGGTCAATACCTCCAAAGTGGTCAATATTATATACATCAGTATTGGTTGTTTCATCTAGCCACTCTCTATGTGGTTAATTGAAAATATTCTCCCATTGTGGTCAATACTCAGTCTGGTCAATTGAATATTTTGCGATATTTTTTTGTATGTTTTGATGAAAAAAATGACTTAATTCTCCAATGTGGTAAAATTTATAACTGATGAAATAAGGGTAATGTACAATTAAATCTACCCTTTGGAGGTAAATGTAAGTCAATTTTGACTGTTTTGTCTGTTCCCTCTATTGTTGTATATACTGGTCAATTGATGGTCAGTTGAATATTATTTTTAGTGTAATATCCACTTTTAAATTCAAATACAGACATAAGTACTTTCTTTGTTCCTAAATCTGTAAGCTAGCAAATTCCTTACTATTATTATTTTAAAAGTCGTATAGTATTTTCTTACGGTGTTGCTTATAAACATGAATACTCTGAGGAACTTTTCTACAACATTATTTGATAGAAAAATCTTGTTTTCCTGGAATGTCCACGCAATTTTTTTCTATGTAAACATAAAGTCCAGTGAAGGTGATGTAAACTTGAAAGTTCATTGAAAGTGATATATATTATGTGTAAGTTGCAATGCTGAAAATTTTTTCTTTTTATTTTCAGTAAATTACAAGTGAATTGTTTGACAATGTAGCAGACATGGAGGGATTCTGTTTGCAGCTAATTTCAGAAAAAAAAACAACAATTGGTGTGTCTTTCCAGGTACCTAATCATGTTGTTTCAAAAAAAATTATGACCTATACGTGAGAATTTTACTCACAACAAATAAAAGTAGTGATTTTTAGAGGTAACGTTCGGCAGAACTTATGCCATGGTGGTTTGTCTGTTCACTTGTCCGTACTTCTGTTTGTAAACTTTTCCTTTGTAACACTGTACAGATCAAAATTTTCAAATTTGACTATCATGAAACTTTCTCAGAAGGTTGCCTCCAATATAGGGGGTCAGTGGGTCAAAAGTCAAGGTCACTATGACCTCTGTTAGCTTTTCCTTGATAGCACTTTGCATGTAACAATTTTCATTCAGCTTTCATCAGACTTGCTCAGAATATTGCCTGCAACATGTAGATGATCCCTTTCTTTTTTTGGGTGAGTTGGTCCAGGTCACGGTCAGTATTTTGAAAAAGCTTGAAAAAATTGCTACTCATACCCTGTGTCATGCACAACACCATGTTCGAATGTGGGACTAGGTCACAAGGACAAATCATATAAAAACATTGTGTATGCATTTGAGTTTTCATTTTTCATTTGATTTTCATGAAACTTTGTCAGTATGATCCCCTTGATGAAATTTAGGTCGAGATCAAATATTGGTCATCTGGGGTGAAAAACTAGGTTACCCAGTCAAATCATAGAAAAACCTTGTGTATGCAATAGAGGTTGCATCTTTAGCTCACCTGAGCTGGCTCAGGGTGAGCTATTAGGATCGATGAATGTCAGTTGTCCGTCCCTACTTAGTTCGTTAACACTCTATTGGTCACATTTTTGCCTCAATTGTCATGAAACTTGGTCAGGATGTTTGTCCCAGTAATTACTCAGACGAGTTCAAATATGGGTCATCTCGGATGAAAAACTGGGTCACATGACCTAAAAATAGAAAAATCTTGTTACGGCTCTAGAGGCTACTGTTTCTGTCCAAATATACTGGCAATTTGTCAAAAAGGTTGTTTGGTTGATTTCTAGCTCAAGTTTTAATATGGGTCACCTGGGGTCAAAAACTAGGTCACACAGCCCAAATATGGAAAAACCTTGTTAACACTCTAGAGGTAACATTTTCAGCCCAAATATCATGGAAATATGTCAGAAAGGTTGTTAAGATGATTTCTAGCTCAAGTTCGAATATGGGTCATCTGGGGTCAAAAACTAGGTCACACAGCGTGAATAAGGTTAACGCACGTTTTCGTGTTATAACATCTGCAGAATCCCGCGAGGACGGTTGGTGCCCGAGCCCGTTAGGGCGAGGGCACCAACAAATCCCGAGGGATTCTGCAGATGTTATAACACGAATAAACGTGCGTAAACGCTATTCTAGCATAAAAACCCCAGAAAAATCAACTTTTTAAATAGACTAGTCACTAGAGTTGTTTTTTAAATGTATCATAGGTGCAAGCAAACGAAGCCGACTCTCGTGTCGTTATGGATACGTGTTTTAATTATGCGTGTCCGGGGCCTTACAATATTTGACCTGATCCGCCATGTTGAATCTTGTGCGGTTAAAATATTTAATCTACAGTTTCAAGGATTATATCCGGATAGGATAAACAATTATGTGATATGGTGATTCTACAGATAATGGCCGAAATTGCTTGAAAGAGGAATGTACACGGCGTCCATTATTTACATTGGTCCTGTAACGTGCATAATTAAAAACGGGTTATAACGGCACGTGAGCGCAGAATCTCCCCGTTAACACACATTTTTTCTCCTGTTAAAACACCGGCAAAATGGGCAAAAACAGCACATTTTATGCTAGAATATGGAAAAACCTTGTTAACACTCTAGAGGCAACATTTGCAGCCCAGATATCCTTGAAATTTGTTCGAAAGGTTGTTAAGATGAAATCTACCTCAAGTTCGAATATGGGTCACCTGGGGTCAAAAACTAGGTCACACAGCCCAAATGTGGAAAAACCTTGTTAACACTCTAGAGGTGACATTTTCAGCCCAAATATCCTGGAAATTTGTCAGAAAGGTTGTTTTGATGATTTCTAGCCCAAGTTTCAATATGGGTCATCTGGGGTCAAAAACTAGGTCACACAGCTCAAATATGGAAAAGCCTTGTTAATATTCTAGAGGTAACATTTTTAGCCCAAATATCCTGGAAATTTGTCAGATAGGTTGTTAAGATGATTTCTAGCTCAATTTCGAATATGGGTCATCTGGGGTCAAAAACTAGGTCACACAGCCCAAATGTGGAAAAACCTTGTTAACACAGTAGAGGTAACAATTTTCAGCCCAAATATCCTGGAAATTTGTCAGAAAGGTTGTTTTGATGATTTCTAGCAACTGTGTTAAAAGCAGTTGTACTCTGGTGCGCGATAAAGGGCCATCATGGCCCTCTTGTTCATTGTATCTTCATGGAACTTTGTTAGTATGATTGTCTTGATGAAATGTAGGTGGAGTATGAATATGGGTACTCTGAATTCAATAACTAGGTCACCCGGTTGAAAACCTTGTGTATGCCATACAGGTGACATTTGCAACCAAATCATCATGTAAATCGATCAAAAGTTATGCCTTGTCAAGGTCAAACAGAATGTTTGTGTTTATGATATAAATTTTAGAGTTGGAAGTTTGGTCACATATTGTCATAAGTCGCAGACCCACGTGAGCGATAAAGAGCCATCTTCAGGCCCCCTTGTTTCATAGAAATAGAAAAGAAGAAAGAAACAAGTCCAGCCTTGAACAACTACACATATTCGGAGCTATTAGGATTGTTCACTGTCTGGCATGGCCCTCTTGTTAATTATCTCTCTTAGTTAAATTGTCTCTTCCGTTAAATATTTCATGTAAAGATTTTGCTTCCATTTTTATTCTAGCTGAAATAGCTCATATAGTGTCTGCAGAAGATGAGTCTAACTTCACTTACTATAATATAAGCACATGGGTCACATTTGACCAGCAATCATCAGGAAAAATTTAAAAATAATTATCTTCATGATATCAATGCCAATTTTGAATGTGGGTCATAATGGTCGCTATTATCACTTCTTCTGTCATCTGATTTGGTGCTTCTTTAGTCAAATCATTAATAGGTTGAACATTTTTCTCTCAAAACAGTAACAGTAACTGGTTCTAAAGTAAAACAGTACTTCATAGAATTGAATGTTGACCAAATAAGATACAGCATGCTCTGATGAGCAACATATTGCCAACTGAGTCTCATGTTATCATAGCATGTATTGTTCAACTTTCTTTCTACATACATTCTCTTATTACCACATATTATTTTTTTTCATTTCAGGAGCCATTGTCATATCGTGGGAGTGAAAAAAGTTCCTAAATATTGTTTAGAAAGACAGTCGTGTTTTAGAAGTTAGCAGCAAAATGAACTGAAACTTTAAGCTTGTCATTAATTTAACGTACAACAAAAGTGTGAAAAAATACATTTCAGATTTAAGAGGCAGATGCAAGAATGATATGTTTTAATTAAGTATCTAGTTAGGTATGCTTTGTATGAACTTTAATCTTTGAAATGCCAATACTACAATAAGTCTGTTTACAAAATTTAATTCCTGTAATATTAACCTATAACTCACTAACAGTTTTTGTGTCGCCCTTTAGGAATATTTGCGACCATTAAAAACCGTATATACAGTCGCAAATATCGAAATTACAAAACAGTTATTCCTATATTTTATACTTAGATTTTTGCTATAACTTTGCCAAATCTTAAGATGTCTTTATCAAACTTTCAAAATTGATTGCTTATGTCAAAAGGGTTGTGATGCCGCCAATTTTGTAGGTCAAGGTCATATTTAACAGAGTAATGCCCCTTTTAGTACTTAGATTTTGTCACAAAAACTTAATGTTGGCTATAACTTTGCCATTTCTTAAGATTTCTTCATCAAACTTTCAAATTGTATTGCTTATGTCAAAGGGTTGTGATGCCGCAAAATTTTGTTGGTCAAGGCCATATTTGACAGAGTTATGCCCCTTTTTGTACTTAGATTTTGTCAAAGAATTATTGGTTATTCTGACAAAGTGTAAGAGGGCGACACAAGTGTTCTACTGAACATCCATCTAGCCTACACCTACAGACCATAATATATCTTGCTTAACTGGGTTGAAACAAACATGAAAGAGCGTCTACGGCCGACCCCAGTATTTTTATTGAAGAAATAGAGGGTTAGGCTTGTCCCTTTTAGGCTAGCCCTACCTACAAAAACAAATTTAACTAATTAGTGGTATTAAATTTTTTATAAATTGTAAAGCATTTGATTGGATTATACATGAGGGCAAAATGTAAGTGAACGAAATGTAGTGTGTGTTATAGTATAGAATAAAAAACATTAAAAATGACAACTTTGGCAATTGTTGTTTGTTGAATGTATCTAAATTTTGAGTTTGCTTGATTAGGTGTGTTTTACTTAAATGTTTCAAACTAATATTATCAACTGGTGTCTAGTGGGCAAGGTATATGAAGAGGTTTAGTCTGTCTGTAACTCTCAATATATGTTAGAAGTGCCATAATTGACAGCATAAAGGGAAAAGCCTCGTCTTTTCAGGCAATGGCAATTTGAGAATGTGAGTGTTTGGCAGACGAGGCTCTGCAATCCTTAGTGCCTGTCGTCACATTATATTTGTGACACGGTGCCTTGGGTGCGCTGTGGGTCTTATGTCAGACACTCGCATTTCCAAATTCATTGACAACCACATGGAGTGTACAGACAATTTTAGAACAGCACATCCGTTGGTCCCATTGAGCAGATAATACACTGCATCAATAGTCCAACTACTTTATGTAGTATACAATTTTGCAGTTGATGAACCAGATCCCTTACACAAGAAATAAGTAACTGCATTTACTTCTTAAAGTCATTGTCTGTCTGCAGTTTGTACCATGCATACTCTGCATGCCTGAAGCAAAATATGTACAACCATAAAGAACAGGTATTCTGTAATTGCATGTCTGAAGACTATACCATGCATAGTTTAGGGGCAACCTGTGGTGCCTGCTGGATGGCCGAGGCCAACCCGGCTGCAGACTATACCATGCATAGTCTGCATGCCTGCAGCAAAGTATGTGCACACAGCTGCAGTTAATAAAGTGTATCATTGTGTATCTTGCATCAAAATGTTCAGCTGTTTGACATGTTAAACGGGTAGACAATGTGAAGACATTCGCAGCTCTTGTTTACTAAAACAAGACATTTTACACTTGTGTTGCAAGCTGCAGCATAACAATAATATAGGGCACACCTCTTCCATACCTGCAGTCAATGAATACTGACTTAATACAATCACCATACAACAACTATTGAATCTTACTTAAAAGGAAGTTATGTAAGGTCTGCTTTCACTTTGTTTAAACATTGTTCCAAAGATAAGGTGCATAAAACTGCAAAACAACAACTTTAACCACGGGTTTCGTCTATTTTTTTTAAATAAAATTTTTTTTTTAAAAAAAAAAAAAGGGTGTTTTTTTTTTTTTTTTTTTTTTTTTTTTTAATTTTTTTTTTTTTACACCAAAAAGGGTTTTTAAGGGGTTTTTATTTATAGGAGGGGACACAGCTGATTCCGTGAGCTTGTGAAGATTCTTATAGAAACGTTGTTACCAGAGCTGTATTTGTACTAAAGAATATGGGGTTGTGTTACATGCAGATTTGGGGGGGACTAATATTGGAGATGAAACCACCACTGCTTTGGTTTCCTATAAGTATAAATTTATTCAGTGGCCTGAACGGATTTCTCCGGAGCTTAGTTAACGCGGGGCTGTGTTCATACTGCGGTTCAGTATCTTACTGAACCGCCTCGATAGCCTAGTGGTAGAGCGTCCGCTTCGAGTGCGGGAGGTCATGGGTTCGCTCCCTGGCCGCGTCATACCAACGACGTAAGAAATGGTACTAGTACCTCCCTGCTTGGCGCTCAGCATTAAAAGGGAAACTGGCCATTTTCTGTCATACCCTAACGGCGATGGATACAATTATGAATGAGGTGTCGAGAGTGAAAAATATCAGTTTGATAACTTATTTCACAATCGACCTTAAATCATTAGTATAAACTAATAGTAAATGAGAGTTGCATGGATATAAAAGGAAGCGATATTACCAAGGGTTCCATTTATACTTGGGCATCATTGTCATGTGGGATACTTTCAAGGCGTTATCACGAGGGCTGCGTTGACACGTGTCGACACGTGTCTGAGGTCATGCGGCTGCAGATATAATTTCAAAGGTGAAATTACCTGGGGCTGTGTTAATCATGGGCCTAGTACATGGGGTTGAATGGATATTGCGGGGAGTGATCTTGCCATGGGCACTATTTTGGTACTTCGACGGACGGACTGTTGACGTAATACGGGGCTGTGTTATGGGGTTAACTTTAGGGGGCTGTGGGGTAACTATGTGCTACGGGGTTAACTTCACGGGGCGCATGTTAATTAGGTGCTACGGGGCTGTGAAGATATAGGAGAGATTTACAGGTAGAGGGATTTTCTAAAAATAGATTCACTGATAAGCACTGACCACAGCAACCGTTACTAGTCGTACATTTGCCCTTGTACTACCTTATCACTGATAGTTAAAATAGTGTACATGATGAGAATGGTATTTATTATAAAGCAAATAAAAACAAATAATGCACTACAAAACATTATTGTTATGCTGTTTGTAACAGTGACTCACTGAATATATATGAAATGAGTATTTTATACCCATTCCTACACCAAAAACCAAAGAAACATACAGATCCCATTCCTGCCATGTATACCCCAACACATGTAAATATTATTTGAGATACTATAAAACATAAATTGAACAGATTGTTTGTCTTTGCCATCAGTGTATCATTTTGAAATATGAACTATTAACAGTTGATAGAAAACAGGCTCTAATACAGGATAAGAATACATGTTTATATTTAAAATAATGAGAGTTGAACCAGTGTCAAAGAGGACATTATTTGGTACCCGCATGGCGCAGTGGTGGGGCATCCGCCTTAGGATCGGAATATCTCCTCAATGTCTTTTATCTTTTAAAGGTTGATTCCATCTGGAGTGATTCTTGAGAGCAATTAATATAAGTTATCAAACTCGCAGTCAAGAATGAATAGATTTGTCTAAAGAAATCATTTCCTAAACATAGATGTTTTGCATTTGACATGCACTTAATTCTTACATGTTGCCTTTCCGAGCACCGTAAATCATGAAGAATCTGCTCAACCATGCAGTCTTGCTCTTTTGTCAAATAAATTGTCAGTGAGCATCTAATTAAACAATTAATAGTACCATTTAAAGTAAATGATGGACAAGCTTATTTTAGAAATTGAGCAATGCCAGTGTTGATTATTGTTTTATCAATATTTACAGGAGGTCCTGGTGATATATACCCCGCGATCCCACATAGGGTATTAGTTTACAAAACAGATTCAGACACAGTTTTCATGTGCTGTAAATAATAATTGAAAAACGCATAAATAAAGACACTGTTGTCACACCAAAATAGTCAAAAAGTAAAAAGCCTGAAATCCAATTGAGTTATCATTTGAACAACTGCATTTCTTAGGTGCCCGGTGTGGGGCAAGGACCCTCATCCCCCAAAGCCCCCTCTTTAAGCCTGGTACCCAATATACTGATACATTATCATTTTTTTAATTCACTAGTAATTGATTGTTTTGTTTTAATATATCAGTCCAATGGGGCGCCAGGATTGTGGAAGGGCCTCTGGTACCTGTGCTGCAATGAAGAAAATTCGCTAAGGAAATAAGCTTGTATAAACATCAATGAAACCGAAAAAAAAATTCCAAAGACTTGGATTAAAGGTTTGGAATATAAGTGCTAGCATGGTGTACATGGGTTAAAGTAAAGTGAATTGTACACCCAGCCATAAAGTATAAATAGCATTTATTTTTACAAAATTTTGTGTAGATGCATATAAATTGTATATGATTTATATGTTTTCATAACAATAAAATCAAAACATCACTAAATTCTTAATTATGCTTGTAGATTTTGTGTAAAGACATAATTTCTGTTAACTTCATAGAGAGAATCTTATCTGTAGCAGACATTGTTTACATCTGAATGTACGACTTCCTAAGAAATGTGTATCACGTGATACACTTATCAGCTATTGATGACGCACCTGTAAATCTCTCCTATACGGGGTTATCACTTATGCAATGATACCAGAGGACACGAGGCTTTGAAAATATAGCGATGTTAGAAGAAATGTTTTGAGAGTCGGGACATGGGGCTGAGTCATGGAAGCGGGGATAATAAGAAACTGGGGAATAAGTGCTGTAATGATACTAAAGGACACGGGGCTGAGTTTATGTGAACGCATGAACACAAAAGGGTGTTATGAAAAATATGGTAGTGTAAGAAGTACAGTTTTGATAGCAGGGAACACGGGGCTGAGTTCGTGAGGCGGGGATGATACTAATTGAAACGGTTTTACCAGGGCTGCAATGACACAACGTGACACGGGGCTTAATTTATGTGAATGCGTGGACACGCGCAGGTGGTCTGAAAACTTGAAATGTGTGTAACAAGAAGTGTTTTCATACCATGGGACACTAACCCTAGGTGCTACAGGGTTAACCTGACGGGGCTGCGGGGTATGTATGTGTTTCGGGGCTAACTTCGAGGGGCTACGGGGTTACTAAATGCTTCGGGGCTAACCTGACAGGGCTGCGGGGTATCTAGGTGCAACGGGGCAAGTTTCACGGGGGATTGGATAACTAGGTGCTTGTGGGCTAACTTAACGAGGATACGGGGTAACTAGGTGCTGCGGGGCTAACATCACGGGGCTGATAGGTGAAGGTACGGGTTATAAGTGCTGCAATGATACTACAGGACACGAGTGTGAGTTTAGGTGAACGCGGGGACACAAAAGGTAGGTATGAAAGTTAGAGAGTAGTGTTAGAAGTGCTGTATTGATGGCAGTGGACACGGGGCTGAGCGAGTGAGTCGGGGATGGTTCTACTTTTAACGGTTTTACCAGCGCTGCAATGATACTACAGGACACGAGTGTGAGTTTAGGTGAACGCGGGGACACAAAAGGTAGGTATGAAATTTAGAGAGTAGTGTAAGAAGTGCTGTATTGATGGCAGTGGACACGGGGCTGAGTTAGTGAGGCGGGGATGGTTCTACTTTTAACGGTTTTACCAGCGCTGCAATGATATTACAGGACACGGGGCTGAGTTTATTTGAACGCGGAGACACACAAATGTGGTATGAAAGTTAGAGAGTAGTGTAAGAAGTACTGTATTGATAGCAGGGGACACGGGGCTGACTTAGTGAGTCGGGGATGGTTCTACTTTTAACGGTTTTACCAGGGCTGCAATGATACTACAAGACACGGGGCTGAGTTTATGTGAACGCGGGGACACAAAAGGGTGGTATGAAAGTTAAAGAGTAGTGTAAGAAGTGCTGTTTTGATAGCAGGGGACACGGGGCTGAGTGAGTGAGGCGGGGGTGGTTGTACTTTTAACGGTTTTACCAGGGCTGCAATGATTCTAGAAGACACGGGGCTGAGTTTATGTGGACGCGGGGACACGCAAATGTGGTATGAAAGTTAGAGAGTAGTGTAAGAAGTGCTGTATTGATAGCAGGGGACACGGGGCTGAGTAAGTGAGGCGGGGATGGTTCTACTTTTAACGCTTTTATCAGAGCTGCAGTGATACTACAGGACACGGGGCTGAGTTTATGTGAACGCGGGGACACAAAAGGGTGGTGTATGAAAGTTAGAGAGTAGTGTAAGAAGTGCTGTATTGATAGAAGGGGACATGGGGCTGAGTGAGTGAGGCGGGGATTGTTCTAATTTTAACGGTTTTACCAGCGCTGCAATGATACTACAGGACACGGGGCTGAATTTGTGTGAACACAGGGACACAAAAGGATGGTATGAAAGTTAGACAGTAGTGTGAGAAGTGCTGTATTGATAGCAGGGGACACGGGGCTGAGTGAGTGAGGCGGGGGTGGTTCTACTTTTAACAGTTTTACCAGCGCTGCAATGATTCTACAAGACACGGGGCTGAGTTTATGTGAACGCGGGGACACAAAAGGGTGGTATGAAAGTTAGACAGTAGTGTGAGAAGTGCTGTATTGATAGCAGGGGACACGGGGCTGAGTGAGTGAGGCGGGGATGGTTCTGCATTTAACGCTTTTACCAGGGCTGCAATGATACTACAGGAAACCGGGCTTAGTTTACGTGAATGCGGGGACTCAAAAGGGTCGTATGAAAGTTAGAGAGTGGTGTAACAAGTGCTGTATCGATAGCAGGGGACACGGGGCTGAGTGAGTGAGGCGGGGATGGTTCTACTTTTAACGCTTTTACCAGGGCTGCAATGATACTATAGGATAAGAGTCTGAGTTTATGTGAATGCGGGGACACAAAAGGATGGTATGAAAGTTAGAGAGTAGTGTAAGAAGTGCTGTATTGATAGCAGGGGACACGGGGCTGAGTTAGTGAGGCGGGGATGGTTCTACTTTTAACGCTTTTAGCAGGGCTGCAATGATACTACTGAAAACGGGGCTGACTTTATGTGAACGCGGGGACACAAAAGGGTGGTATGAAATTTAGAGATTAGTGTAAGAAATGCTGTATTGCTAGCAGGCGAAACGGGGCTGAGTTAGTGAGGCGGGGGTGGTTCTACTTTTAACGGTTTTACCAGGGCTGCAATGATACTACAGGACACGGGGCTGAGTTTATGTGAACGCGGGGACACAAAAGGGTGGTGTATGAAAGTTAAAGAGTAGTGTAAGAAGTGCTGTATTGATAGCAGGGGACACGGGGCTGAGTTAGTGAGGCGGGGATGGTTCTACTTTTAACGGTTTTACCAGGGCTGCAATGATACTACTGAAAACGGGGCTGACTTTATGTACACGCGGGGACACAAAAGGGTGGTATGAAATTTAGAGATTAGTGTAAGAAATGCTGTACTGCTAGCAGGGGAAACCGGACTGAGTGAGTGAGGCGGGGATGGTTCTACTTTTAACGTTTTCACCAGGGTTGCAATGACACTACAGGACACGGGGCTGAGTTTCATTTTATGTTGGGACACATAGAGGTGGTCTGAAAACTAGAAATCACTGTTACAAGAAGTGTATTGATAGCAGGGGACACGGGGCTAACTCATTCAGGCGGGGATGTTACTTCTACAAACGGTGTTTTCATTGCTTAGGGCACAGGGCTGAGGGCTGAGTTCATGTGAATGAGGGTGTAATCAAAGATTGGGAGCACTATAAGTAGAATTGTATTGAGTGCAGGTGACACGGGACAGAGTATGTGAAGCGGGGATACTTACATTTATATTAACGATAGCAACAGGGTTGCATTGATACTAGAGGGCACGGGACTGAGACAATAGAACTGATGATATATGAGAAGGTACGGTCGTGACCCAAGTGGGTTTCTAACCCGAAACCTCAGGTATAAGCGGCAGACATCTTTACCCATCAACACCACCGCGTTTGTTCGTTGTCCTGTGGGGATGTATGCATAGGTTAATTCAAGCGATACTTTCAGGAAACCATATGCCAGAATGCGTGTTGAGACATGGTGGCATAGGGATAACATGGCGGGGCTGCGGGGTAACTAAGTGCTGCGGGGCTAACTTCACGGGGATGCGGGGTAACTAGGTGCTACGGGGCTGACTTCACGGGGATGCGGGGTAACTAGGTGCTACGGGACTGACTTCACGGGGATGCGGGGTAACTAGGTGCCAGGGGCTGACTTCACGGGGATGTGGGGTAACTAGGTTCTGCGGGGCTAACTTCACGGGGATGCGGGGTAACTAGGTGCTGCGGGGCTAACTTCACGGGGCTGTGGCGATAAATGGGGCTGCGGGGCCAACTTCATTCTCGTTTTTCAGCACAATTTACGCATAGGTTGAGATGATGGCATGCTACAAACCGATTTAAACAAGCGGTTACCTATATATCGGTGATCTGACCTTTCAAAGACGACAACCTTTGATTCTCCCTGATACACATGTGTTTTGTTAAGCGTCACATTACTGCAGTCTGCAGTGTATGTTTTGTCCTTAACGTTTGCATTTGACAAAAGCGTCGCCAGTATCAAAGCTACAACGGGCTTGTCCTCATAGTTTGAGGATGTGTTCTTTCGTGTGTAAGCCTGGCCGGTGGTGAGTAAGTAAGTTTTATTCGTGCCTATATCACATACAATGTTTACAAACAATGTTATCACAGATAAGTCTTTTTGAAATTCAATCACAAAAGTTAAAAAATATATGTACCACAGAAATGGAATAACATCATCATGGCATAAAAATATTACAGTTGTATGAATTCTATTTATCACAGACTTAAACAATAAAGTCAACTCAAATATCTAGCATATCGATTTCAATAGATACATTTTCTATTGTTTCTAGTACAGCCATTGCTCGAAAGAAACATACTTGCAGATTGGCATATTTTGAAGAAAAAAAAACTCAAATCGGTAAATATGTAGAACAGACATATCCGATTGTAGACATTTTATGTTAAAGACATTACAGTTATACTTAGTCTACCCTTTAGAATGGTCACACTGAATTATGAAGTTTGAAACACAGTAAACTCCGGATGTAGCGGACTTCCGGATATAAGGAACACATTTTCTTGACCCAATTTATTTTCTTTATAAACTACGAAAATGCTATATTGATATAACATACTCCGGATTCAAGGAACAAATTGATATTGAAATGACCACAAGGAATTCGTTATAAACGGAGTTCACTATAGATGTTTTGATTGTGAATTTTTGACTAGGAAAGGCAACAATTATATTCTCTATATTCAATAGGAATGAAACTTTTAAAGTTCGTCATGTATTTCGTTTATAACTATGGTAATGTTCATTATTCTTAGAGTGTAAATATGTGATGCATGTGATTCTTAAAATAATGATGGTCACTTTGGAGAGTAAATAAAAATATAGAACTGTATATAACACATATAGCCTTTTCTTTGCATGTATTTTAATGACATGACAGGTCATCACTGAAGACATTATAATTATGTTTATTGATCTAGACCAAATTTGTGATGCTTAAATCTCGCAATGCAAATTGAAATTACTATTCGTGTTACGTCCCTTTACATTGAAGTATGTATATTAACTGTACACTTTGATAGCAATATTGGCCGTCTCATTTTCCTAGTGTTTATTTTATTCTATTTTTCGCTTGTCAAAAAAAATTGTTTTCCGCCAAATGCCGGAACAAAAAGAAGATATAAAAGGGATTGTTTTATTTGTTATATGTATGAAATCAATCTCTGAAGTTGTTTGTTACATTCATTGTCAAATCGGTAGAATGATCTTCAATACTTCAAAAGAGACGAACCTTGAACCCTTTATTGTTACATACTCATGCAAGATAAGCGAATACTATTGTATGCCCATGGTACAAAACACTAGAAGTATGTTTATGACATATAATGATTACATTATCTGTGAAGAATCAGAATGATTTAATACTTGAATAAGTCTGAGAGCGTGGTAAAAATCTGCTTATGTCATACCGTGTGAAATAGTATATAAAACATGGCGCCTCAGGATATAGATAAATATAAATAAATAAATAAATAAATGGCCAAATTCAGCTTAATACCCCCAAATGCCTAAATAAAATAAAACATCTATAAAATGAGCTAAACTGATAAGTCACAAGATTGAAACTGGCAAGCTGGTAGACGGTATACTCCCTGGAGGTATTGAGGACCCGGAAGCATTTTCCTTTTTTCCAAATTAATTTCCAACCTACATGAACGTCGACATACCATTCGGCAAACGGAAGAAATAAGTATGTATTATTTTGATGTTATTTGAAAGATATTGGTAACAATATGCAATATCGGTATTTCATTTCTTTCGGGCGGAATTTTGTGTCGCTGTTAGAGATCTAGTTACGTTGGCTGTACGTTTCGGCTGAGGTAATTTGGCTAAAATTCTATATTTTCCAGCTGAAATACCTTTGATATCTTACGATTAAATGCCCCTCTTATGCACAAAGTACAATCTATTGATAGAAGTAATAGCTTTTTATTTATAACCCACCTATATTCAGGTCGCAGTGAATACACCCATACATACGTACATTTAGTGGTTTACATTATTGATTGCCTCTAAAATACCTTTAAGAAATCTCTTGATCATAAATTAATACATGCCTTACTAATTGTCATATAAATCTTCTAAAGATTTCGTATCTGATTACTATTCTAAAGGCAAATGACAACTATTGTTCTGTAATACAAAGAGAGTCGTATATTATAAAAGCGCTCAATGGTAAATTATTGAAAAACCTGTTAAACTCTTGATAAAAATACCCGAGATCACCAGTATAGTTTAGTTTATTCTAATTCATTTTAGATTGTGAAGAAAGCTTGAACCTTATCGAGTCAGTCTCGAGTCCGCTTCCTGGAAAACATATGCTTTGAGGAGGCTGTACACCACCGCTCCCCTTATGTAATCGCTTGTTTTATGGTGATGGTGGGACTGACAGATTAAAATGCAAATATAATCAAACCTGTATTAAGAAACACCTCCGAATAAATATAACCTGCGAATGAAGACCAGCTGTGAGATAACAGTGCACTATTCATCTATATTATAAATACATGTGAATAAAAACTACCTGTAAACAAAGACAACATCTGTAGCTTCCCAGCAGTGGTCTTTGTTAACAGATTTGACTGTATGCTTATTAAATATGAAAGAAGATCAAGAAATGCTTTTGTAGTTATTAATGTTGTGACAACGAAATTAAACAGTGAAACTATAATTTTGATATAACTATCCTGAATATATAGACATCAGGTGGTATTCCGTAACGTGGACATTTGTCTTTCGTTGATTCTTGAAGCAAATAAGGGCGATCCTTCGGCAAAAGGAATAATGCAAATACGTATCTATAAATCTTTACTGTTCTGTGAAACAGATATTTTTTCAGCTATATTTGTACTATGTGCGAAAACAGTTTTTAAACTAAACCAGGCCTGCTCATGTCTTCCTACTTCTACTTAAATGTTTGGGAGATATATGTATGAAAATTTGCACAATGTACAATACATGATTTCCTTCTCTTCAAATAAAGTTTTTAGTTCGAAACCCATTAAAAGGTGGCGTGATATATTTTCTTTTGTTGCGTACAAATAATTTACATATTTGCTGTCGTAATTTAGTCTCCTTTTATCTGATTTCTCAAGTATAGACGACTATCTAATTTCATATATGGTGATTCTTTTCAAACAATGTACTGCGTTTGCCAAAAGATATCTTATTCTTTAGACTTTAAGACATTTGATATTATAATAAGTAATTTGGTTCTCTATACACACGTATTTATCTTTAGAAACATTAAAGTGACAAGTGGACCAACGTGTTCAAAACACATACTCAATCGAGAATAAATGAATACAAAAGTTGTTGATCATATAGACGCAATCGTTTCCAATTATTTCCAAGTTAAAATTTAATATTTCACTTTGCTTTCGCAAGCCACATGATTTTCTTTTCAAATGAAATACATTGTATTAACAAAAATACACGATCGGCTGATTACTGAGAGCATTACGGAATCATACGAAGGTAAAAGCTTTGGTGAATCCATGGGCATCGTCTTTTTTATAATTTAAAAATTATAACAGCAATATTTCGACAACAATTCACGCAATTTTCTTGTCTGTGGTATTATAATTTCGTCATATACACAGTCAAAATATAGAAAGTCTGCATGACTCTTTCTCGTGTAACTTTGAAGCCAGTCGTCCAATGTTTTAAAGAATAAGAACAGAATAGGAGCACTACTACCATTCAGTTGCACTCAGTTGAGGCCATTGTCCTTTAATTTGACGTAAGTTTTTGCTGGAATATTTTGCACGTAAACATCATGCTTCATTCTTTTCTTGCTATTTCCATAATGTACATGTATCAGTATCTAAGACGTTCGTTCGAACAAGAAAACACATAATATTGCAAAGTTTATCACTAATAGCGATGCCACGCTTTAGCAAACTGGTGAGACTCCATGCGGTTGTAAAGCTGGCGTCTGGAACTGCCACGTGTCAATGTTCGATTTCGACAAATTGGAGCTATATCTGACAGGCCCCGACCTTTTTATATGTTTGAATGGGACAGGATTCCAATGGCGTCATCAGACGTTACGTCAGGTCAATGTGATGTCGTTTTTTTGGCAATTTTACGTCGAAGAGGAGGTCACACTAGATATTATCGAGGTTATCATGACGAAGTAAAAGCGTTCGAAAAATTATTATACAATATTTTACAATACTACATGTACATACTGAAATATACAACTCTTTTGTTCAAACTATTCAAAAAAAAAGAACTTAATTCAATATTTATAATCTATGAAATATGATTCAAAATCAAATAATAGTTTCTATGCTCACAGGCCGTGAATTACTACAATAACAAATCATTGCGAGCCGCTAGTGAGCTAATTTTTTCCCTTTTGTAATAAGTCTGCCTCCGTGGTGTAATGGATAAAGCCAATAGCACAAACACTTTTGTGTACGTGTACTTTTAGAAACCACGAGTTCGAATCCCATCAACACCCAATTTTTTTTTAAACTTTTTTTCTGCTGTTTTAATAATCATTTTTAATTTTTTAAGAATATTTTACGGCAATTAATCATAAAAATCTTCATTCATGTCAAATTAATAAGGAAAATGGTAATGAAAAAATGAGACATACCAGGAACGGTCTACAGAGCATTCCTGGACATACTGTATAAATATTATTTGATAACAGTAAAGTTTCGATACTACAGGTCAGTCAGTAGATGTGGCGTCGTGTCAGGTTTTGCTTGTTCAACCAGAATTGGTTCCCTCGAGTTCTTTTGGGGCCATGCCTCAATATCAATTATAACCAATTTTCAAAATATTTACATGGGATTATTGTTTGTTGGCCCGCTGTGATACTTTGTATCACAGTTTTTCTTGTTTTGCTTTAGAAATAGGAAAACATAGTATGATCTCAAATTACCTTGCCTTGTCGAAAAAGAGATTCACAGGGGTAAAGGCTCAGATTAGTAATAGTTCACAAATTTAAAACTGAAACGTCCCATTTTTACATTTGCAAAAGGATAAAAGTAATTTTCAAAAATTACTGAGAAAATGAACCATGATCTATCAAAATGCATGCTTGTTTATGATTTTTTAAATGCCGATTGGTTGATGTTACTTAATGTCAAACCGAAGTGTCAACATTCGAATTCTTCTCATAAACCCCTGTTGATGTGATATTGAATGTCGCTAATGTTTAGATTTGGATCTTGCGCATGCGCGCTAAACAGCAAAAAATATCGGAGTGTCATTTCAAAAGAAATTTTACTCTAGTTGAGATATTTTCTGTATGTAAACTATTTAAATCATTTTATAACTCATAACAAGTGTTTTATTGTGCATCGATATTTAGAACAATACTCTAAATACGGACAGTATACTGTGCTATCTATATAATTTAGTGGATTTATTCTATCGGAAGAAGTCATCTCAGTCAAAAGTAAGTAGAGCATATCTATGTAACATTTTGAATATCATATTAACAGCTTCAGCGAGAACACCTCCTCTCTCAGATCAGATTAAGGGTCAAGATTATGCAGTATAGCTAAATTTTATGCATTGAGCCGTGACTGCACGTTTATCTAGATATTTATATGACGCTATTAGACAAATGTTGATCGGTTGTCAAGTGTGTAGGCGTATATCTTTGTAAGTACATGTATTTCAGCGAGTCAACGATATTGAAAAGTCGATATTACTTTGTACTGGGATCTTTTTTTTCGTCAGCGTTGTTTCGTAGTTTCGACATTTCAACATCGTTCTTTCGGGTTTTTAACATCATGGCTTTCCTATCTGTACAGACACAGCTATCAAATTCGATATGTTCTGGCTTGACGACGAATTGAATTGCTCAAACCGTTTTGTTCTGATACACACAATGACCACAAGAGGTAGAAATAGAAAAACATTTCAACGACATCTCCTTCGCTACCACTGGCCCAATTTTAGCCAATTCACAAGGTCGTTTGTGAGTTGGTTCACTACTAAGCTGCCTAAACGATTACGCTCCGCTCTGCTGCACAAAATGGCCATCGGAGCTAACAAAGAAACGCATTTCTATAACGTCTCTTTAATCAGTGATCAAATGTTCTAGATTTACGACGAATTGAATAACTATAGCTACATTGCTCAAACCGTTTTGTTCTGATACACACAATGGCCACTAGAGGTAGAAATAGAAACACATTTCAACGACACCTCCTTCGTTAATACTGGCCCAATTTTACCCAATTCACAAGGTCGTTTGTGAGTTGATCAGCTATTAAGCTGCCTAAACGATTACGCTCCGCTCTGCTGCACAAAATGGCCGTGAGCTAAAAACAGAAAAAAACATTCTAAAACGTCTCTTTAATCAGTGATCCAATTTCAATTGCACTTTACAAGATTAAAAATAAAGTTTTGCACTTCATAAAAAGTCCACCAGAGCTTAGAATAGAAAAAAGTCAAACGACATGTCCTGTTGTAGCCCTGAGTAAATTTCTATCAAATTTGATTGTTTGTAAGATGGCGATTCGCAAAATATGTAAAAGAGTTTACACCCGGCTGTACAAAAGGACCGCTAGAGCTTAACATAGAACAACAATTAATATATAGACCCTAGACACTTGTCTTACTTCATATTGTTACGCTTCACATTCTCACAGCAAAGCTTATGAACAATAACTAAACTTCATTTTCACGGCGTCAGTCCGCAGCGCATGTTACTTTGCCAAACGAAACGAAAGATTCGCAGCTCAAACAAATGTAATCGATTAAGGCAACAGACAGAATGGTTATAAATAATGGTCAAAAGATGTACGTATGATTCCTAACACAGAAATGTTGACACCTATATGCCGTTTTTATGAAATTCATTGCTACACTGAAGCTCACAATATCGTTCAGTATTAAAAACAAATTTCCAAGAAGATGAAATTTGTGTGAATGTTAGGCAAAAACATTTGTTAAAATTATAATTGTAGATAAGGTAGCTCTGTATATTGTCCAATTGTTGGCAAAACTCGTACCACCAACACTCTTACATGATCATTCAGAATAAAGCGTAGTTGTCGCAGATATCAATATTTTCATTGACACAGGAGTGCATTAGGCTATTGCAACTTACCTATAAAATGTTGCACCTTTAACCTGCCTTTAAGTGTTGACTCTATTGTTAGCATAGTATTTATCACTTTTGCAGTAAAATAATACAACTTATACATGAATTGACTCTTCTGCAATACGGTATACATAAAGACCAGTACCAGGAGCAAAGGCAAGTCACTCCCGTTCCCAGTAATCAGTCTTGACTAGGGCCTTGTAACTATTGTAGGGTCTCGGTGGCAAGTCCTAGGCACTACTATGTATATTTAGCGAAACCGTGTTTCAAAATTTTCTATTTGTTTCTATACAAAATCTGTATAGGAAGTAATTATATGGAATACAAATGTTTAATTGGGTTCGTGTCCTTATCATCTACTAGCAAATGTCACTGGTAAAATATATCTTGAAGTAATAGAAGCAACAACTTTCCGAATATGAAGGTTTTACGCTGTATCAGTTGTCAAACTGAAAAGGTAATAACGTTTTTGTGTGTACTGAATTTACAGATCATTGAAATCAAATCGAGCCAACTGTCAGTATTTAAAATATTGGTGTCTAGTGAAACAGTCTTAATAACTTATCACAGTGTAGATCAAAGTTATAAAAATGTTCGTAATTGAATGATAGTTATTAAAACCGACATGAACATTATTATGCCAATGGACTCATATTAAAATATTTAGCCTCAGAGGACTCCTATACCATGCATTTAATGGACTAAGGTGCCATTACTATTTCATTAGGATTTTATTCGCATGATGCTGAAGCTCTTAAGATGACAATGCGACTGTTTCATTGATGCAAGTTAATAATGTATACAAGTAGAACGGATTGTTTGTATGAGAAATGTGTCAAATTATGAATAAATGCAGGACTAGCTTAGGTAGCTTAAGTTTTTGTGTTCGTTTTTTTATCGATAATCGTAAGAAATTGTTCTAAAGATCTAGTAAAAAAATAATGTTTGAATCTATTGTGAACATCAGGCAATTATTTGCGAACTTATTTGTAATGAGCTGCTAGCATCCCGTGTCTGTGTTTGGAGGTTCGGGGCACCGTAAAAGCCGCTGTTAGGTTGAAACCGTGAATTTGCAATGGATTTGAATTGTACTATCTTTGGAATGATGTTATCATGCATATATTCTGCAGGCTTCACTTTTATAACCATAAGTGTAATAATACTCAGGTTAGCGATGTCCCTCTTGCTTAATTACAATTACATATATCAATATATAATCATAATCATTACTGTTTTCATGGTCATGGCATATTGTGGTTTAGAAGCGGATTTCTACCAAATAATTACGGAAACTCCCGATAATTCAAGATGCCGATTCGGGAATTTCTGAAATCAAAAATTATTCAAAAAGTGGTTATCTTAAACAACAAAAGCAACGCCGCAAAACTATTAAAATTACTTTTCTACTTAATCATATTTTTGTATATTCTTCTTTTAACTTCTTCGAGAAAAATCAACGTTAAATATTGGCATCATGCTACGTACGAAAAGTTTTAGTGTTTGATCAATCTGAACATTGAGATGAAACATCGGTCTGCACGCAAAGATATACTCCAATTAAATCCTTTGTATGCGCCATGTCATAATTTCAATACACCGTCACATATTCTTTATTGTGGTCGGCAAGTTATTTAAAAGACAAATTCTAATAATTCAGTTTGTTTTACAAATGATAATACTGAGTATTTGTGAGTATACATGTATATATTATAAGTCTAAATTTAAACTAAGATATGCAAAAAACCTTCAATAGAATTCAAACGTAGTTTGTAGATGTTCTATATCAGAAGAGAACACTGATTTTGCAAATGAAAAGGGTGTAATTTATCTCCAATACTTTGTTGAATGTTACTTCTATATATACATATATAATAATATAGCGAAAACAGAAATAGGGAAAACACAGTAATGATGGGCTCGATAGTTTAGTTGTTAATGCTTCACCAAGGGAAATATTATAGGGTCTGCCAGGAATCTGAATGATAATGGAAACACAATTCACATTTGAAAACATTTGTAATATTAGTAAGGAATTGAAATTATGATAAGCACGATTGAAAGGAAGCCAAAACGTGTTCAATTGTAGCGACTTAGAGAGGACTTACATATTGCAGATTAAAATTGTGGAAACAAATAAGAGAGCAGATATAAAATGAGGACATATTGTATAGTATATAGTTTTATCATAATCACTCATGAAATAGTCAGTATAAATTATGTTTCCTCCACTTGGGAAGAGCCGGCATTTTGATCTTGTCCGGTCTTTCTGGGTGACTGTTTGGCTGGATGTTACTAACTGGATGTCTGTGCAACTCATTTTCATAGATGGGTGATTTCAGCCAAACTTCACAGGGATGATCAGTTCCCAAAATAGTTGTGTACGTTGATGCGCTGTAAGTTACTTAAGGCCGGCGGACGGAGTGATTGTCATTGATTTGCCTTATTTTTCGATGTACATTTGTGTATGTGCAATTACTCCTACATGTATACTACTCTTTGCATGTCAACTCAACTACACGTGAGTGATTAGTACAATTTATATATTTGTATACAATCGGCATGTTCTCGTTCAATAACCCTTAGCGGAGTTATTACCTTTGATTTGCCAAATTGTAATATGTGTCGGTTATTTCTCCAAATTTTGAATTCCATCGAACTTAGAATGAAGCAGTGCTAGGAAGTATGGGTGTGATGGGGTCATCATATCGTCAAAGGCGAAACTCAAATGGGCTTAATAGAATATCATGCTTTTTCTACATCTCCAAAACCCCCTGTTCGATTTTCATGAAACATCGTCTGAATATTCAGTAAGAAGTCTAGTTGAACATGTTATAATGTTGGATTACTTTTGGGTTTCTTCCCAAGTTTTGGAAGGGGCGGTCCTACCCCAATGAGCTTTTCCTTCAAGAGATTTATAGACAATAATCATGACATTTGCTTTATTTACAAGGTACGTGGTCCCATCTGGGACGTTTTCACTGATTGTTAATTTAAAGACAGAATATTGATATTTGAAGAAGATATATTAACATCGTTGACGTGAACCTAGTTAAATTGTAGTATCATAGCATTGGTATTCTTATTTGTATTGTCCGTTGTTATGGACGACAGAAATACGATCAGGTATGTATTTGTTATACAATACAAATGCTGAATTGTAAGCAACAATGATTATTTAAGGTCAAAGCAGAGCAAAAGTAGCGCTATAATTATTGTGATTAAGTAGTACTCCCGCAATGGCGTTTTGTCACATATTAACATTCAAGTTGGTGGCATGTCACAAGACGTGCATGTTAGAAATAAGCAATTGTGAGAGGTCATGATAGGCAATATTTACATAGCGAATTCTGATCCCGCGTAAACTGATTTTGCATTTCAGATATTGTAAATGACAATAAACAAGTGTTATGGTATTGATTTTTTTCTGTTTGAATGCTACAGTCTGTATATGATATATAAAAAACTTCAATATCAAAGATATACTAAACAAAACAAAAGAAGATTGATTGTACCGATACTATTGTATCTCCGCCATGATTCGACAGACCGCGAACCATTAAAAAGGCATGTTATTATTTAGCAAATAGAAATACCCGCAATGAAAATTATCTCAGATGATATGTACTTCACAAGAAAATAGGCTCGGATTTGTAATATTTTCACATTTTGAGGTCCTCACCCTATATGTAAATATTTTCACATTTGTCAAAAAATTGTACATTATGGCGTAAGAAAATTTCACCTTTGAGTTAGACTTAGGTCTAGAGATTAACATTTCTTTGTACACATGGGAGAAACGTATTTCACATATTTGACCATTAACACATTTCTGACTTTATTTCGAATTTTTAGGTCCTACAAATACATACTCGGTTTACATTTGCAAAGCAACGAAAATACTTCTTTTAAGAATAGGACACAATCATTTGTCAAATGCATGCTAGTTTATGACTGATACATTGCAGATAAACAGACTTTAAATAGTAAGATTTATTGTCATAGGCACGAAACCCGTAACATGTAATGCTTTTCCAAGTACTGGCAATATAAATGATTGATGTTACTAAGGATGAGTTATGCAAACAGAGTGTGGAACCGCCGTGGAGCAGTGGTCTTGAGTTCGCCTCAGGATCGGAGGATCCCGGGTTTATTCCCCAGAGGTATAATAGCGGTATTGTCCTCAGTCTCGAGAACAATTAATCTAAGTTGAAAAAACTTGTTTCATCAAGTACCTGGAAGTGAACGTCACGGGAGCCTCGCAGCTAAAAACAAATTTAAGCGAATAAGGCAACGAAAACAACGGTCGTAATAATAATAATAAAAATAATAATAAAATCTTTATTTATAAAAGGTAAAACACATTACAAAGCATTTGACTTATTTATAATGTGGCCTTCTGAAAATAAATAACATTTATACAATAAACGATTGAGTGATTGAATGAATGAATGATTGATTGAATGAATGAGTGAGTGAGTGAGTGAGTGAGTGAGTGTGAGTGAGTGAGTGAGTGAGTGAGTGAGTGAGTGAGTGAGTGAGTGAGTGAGTGAATGAATGAATGAACGAGTTCTTAGAGAAAAAATAATGTAGCATGAATTAGTGTTGCATAAATTAAATTGCATATTAAGTATAAACTTGCGTAAATTATACTTAAAAGAATTAAATGAATGGGACGCTACCGATATACAGAGTTATCCGATAAAATTGACATGATTTGCTTCCCTTGATTCGCGCACCTGCTCATTGGGTAGTTCCGGTTTCCGGTCGACAAATAAACATCGAAAAAACGAAAGATTTTTTATATTTTATAATAGATATTAACGATATCTCTACGACATCAGTATAGCTGTAAGTATCAATCAATGCTTATGTCGACTACAGTATGTGGCTATCATGCAGGACTGTAAATGCAGTTGCTATTGCGTCAGTTGACCGTGTATTGTATGATGTCAGGGTCGTCGTCAATTTTGTGCACATTGATCTGTTGATGACATATTATCATGGTCGTCTTCTCATACGTATTGGTGTTAAATAGATTCAATCAGCGAAATTAGTTTACGACTGAGTAAGATATACTTGTCCATTTTAAATGGCATTTAACAGGCTGATGAAATTGCCCAATCGGGCTTTCGAAAATCAGCTTTTTTAAAAATGATTTTCTTCACTTGGAAAAGGTTTGAACATGCTAAGTATGATAAAAACATCTAAAAAAAAGTTTAAAAGTACAGAATTATTCATGTTTTCCTGCAAAAATTTGTCTCCAAATTGTGAAGAAAAGACATTTCTGGCATTTTCTTTTAAACTTATCAACAGAAAGTTCTAAAACATTTCAGATTCATAGAAAATGCACACATAATTATAAAGATACCCAAAATAAGATACACAAAGGTATAGTTTGTTGCGCCGGTCCTTTTTTAGATTTCACAATAAAATATATGGAAACTGAAAGTAGAAGGGCCAAAAACCTGGCGCAAGAAATGGCTGGATGGATTTTTGTGATGTGGAGTTTTTTCATACCATACTAATGCAAATAACATACCCTAGCTGCTTCAGAAACATTCATGAAGATTTGCACTGAAAATCTTAAAAAATGTGTTTTTCAGTGATTTCAAACTTATTTTAATTATGTTAAAAAATCTCAAGATGACTTTTATTCACTTTTAAATTTATTCTCTACATCTGAACTTTGTAATAGAATGTAAATTGTATGAAATTATTCATTTTTAAAAAAGTTTATTTTTGGAAGCCCGATCGGGCAATTGCATCAGCCTGTTTAAGCTTTATTTTATCGTTCATTGTCTGAATGTGATACAGTATGTATCCTCGAAGGACCAGTTTCAGTGACCCTAAGATTACTTCAGGCAGAATTACCAAATCTGTTTGGGAAGACCTATTATCTTTATGAATTACTATTGTGTTATTAGTCCTTTACTTGTGTGATGTATAATAAAGTGGAAAATATTCCAACAAAATTATATAGTGCTGTTTATCATAGACACCCCTGTTTTGCACTACAGATACTCAACCGAACCTATTTCAGTGACCCCTACTACATTTGTAAACTAGTGACAATAGCCGGTAATTTGCATTTGCTCAAAGTTAACTATCACAAACTGAACAAAAAATAATAACCAGCGTGGGACTTGTTTTTATTGAGATACAGAGCATATTCAATTTGATGGTTACCCTGTATTTTAAATACAATGAAGCACAAGGGGTGGGGTTCAAACAGTGAGCAAAAAATGATTTTTTTTTGCATAAAAATGTAATGATATTATAAAAATGTAATGATCTTTAGTTGTCATATGCAATAAGAATCTGTTTACCATATCTCATAAAAATATGAAGACATTTGCCAACTTATTTCAATTAAATCAGATCTGAAAGTTAGTCCACACTTCTCAGACCAGCCATTTTCCATTTAAAAACTATAAGCAGATCATATGCTTTGAACATAACTTTTATCAAGAAGTTCTTATAGGTCAGCTATATCTCCATACAAACAGGAAGAAAACAATACAACAGTCTTTTCGGGCAAGAAAATTAGTTGAAATAATGTTTAATCTTTAAAATCTTATCAAGAATTGTCACCACTTTGCTATGTTTCTTTTGTACAACTTAATTGATTTGCGGACAACCAGTCTAACGTACTAGACGAAAAATTCTAGGTTTAGGTAATCAGGCGAACAGTCACTTCCTTTCATAAATTATACAAGCAATTCATTAATTTATGGAATTTTTACTTCAGGTTTATGTGGTTCAACTTTCTTCACAAATGGAGCAGATCATTCACATTGATGCTAGAGATAAAGCTAGTCCAGTTCGAAGAGCTACATCGGGTGGAAAGAGATACTGTGTTCTGTGCAAAAAGTATGAAGGCCAAATTCTTGACAATGGAATGAAAGTAAAACTACATAGAATTCCAGGAGGAAAATCAAAAAGTGAGGTCACACGAAGGAAACTATGGCTAAGAGGTCTAAAACTTCATCGTCCAAATTTGCCTGTGTCAGATAACACCAGAGTGTGTATGTTGCACTTCGATGCCCCATATATTCGCGGAGAATCTGTGCCCAAATATTACAACCTTGAAAAAGCAACCAGTAAACCAAAATCAAGAAGACCATTGACTGACCAGCTGGAGGGTGATATATCACAACCATATTCCGGTGAAGATGAAGAGGAAGAAATATACTATGCAAGTAAACTTGTAGAGGAAATTCCAGCTACATACTATGACTCCATATACAGCTGTGAAAATGAGGTGGAGATTTTCCAGGAGGAGCCATCATACAGGGTTGAAGAGTCTGAGCAGGAAACAAAACAACATGTAGATCATTGCTACAACTTGAATCCTAAGCCTACAAGAACTGTTGAAGCAGAGACACAAACTTCTCCTTGTTCTCTCAAACCTGAAGACATTTCCCATAATGATGAAAAGACAAGATTCTACACTGGCTTTCCAAATTATGTGACATTTATGCTGTTTTTTGAAACTTTTTTGAAGCATGGGGCAGACAAACTCACTTACTGGGAGGGTCAGAGACGATCTGTCAGTGAAAAACATTACAATCAATCTCACATATCTAAACCTGGGAGAAAAAGGAAACTAAGACCTCTGGATGAATTTTTCATGGTATGCATTCGCCTAAGATTGGGGCTGCTGCAAGAACATCTAAGTGACATATTTGGTGTGTCTGTCATGACTGTGTCAAGAGTTATGAACACATGGATTAACTTTATGTACGATCACATGCAGTGTCTAATTCCATGGCCAACAAAAGAACAGATTCTTGCTAATTTGCCCAGATGTTTCCACGAAATGCCGGACACACGTATAGTGATTGATGCTACAGAATTCTTTTGTGAAAAACCAGGTTCTCTGAAAGCACAGAATTTGACATGGAGTGATTATAAACACCATAACACATTTAAAGTCCTAGTTGGTGTAGCCCCGAATGGCTTGGTGACATTTATTTCTAGGGTATGGGGTGGCCATACTTCGGACAGACATATTGTTCAAGAAGATGGACATATGTTCATCCCCAAATTGGAGCCTGGAGATGTAATCATGGCCGACAAGGGCTTCACAGTAGCAGATTTACTTCCTTCGTCTGTAGGTTTAAATATGCCGCCATTCATCTCAAAGTCACGACAGATGACCAGCTCGCAGTTTTTTAAAACACAACAGATAGCTTCCTCACGGATAGTTGTTGAAATGAAAATGGAGCAGATAAAGAATGTCCGTTTATTGCAAACTGTACTCCCATTGTCAGAAGCCCATCTGGCTGAACAAATGATCGTTATTTGCACAGCGATGACAAATTTGTATGAGCCATTACTAAAGTGATATTGTACATCAAATAGGAAAACTGTTTATATTTGTCCATCTGATATCATGGACTTGTAAATGTGGTCATTTGTTACCTATTAAATTTGCTTGTGGCCTGGGTTTCTACATGAAAGTATAATTTGAAAAAGAAAAGACAGTGTTAGAATTTTATATAAACTGTTAACAGATAACATATATTCAGTGCAGTAGATAAATTGACACATAAGCAGTATGGTGTAAAAAATTAAACAGCACATGTATGTTAATGATATGTGTCATGTGCAGTAATAAGGACAAATACTGTCTGATGTTGCTTTTTTTTCTAGCTGTTTACATGTTTTATTAAAAAAGTATGAACTTTTCAGGTTATGAATGTGATATGCACCTGAAAAATAAATTATTTACTTTGCCTACATTTAACTATTTAGGATGCACATCACCTTATAAGTCAATATTTGTATATCATAATTCTGCTTGTGACATTTTTTAACTTCTCCCAGAATGCTTAGAGTACAACCTACATAGAAACATCAGTTTCTAACGAATGTTAATTTAATAAAATGTGGTCTCATAGGCAAAAATATTTCAGCACTACAAGGGTTGATATATATCATAGACCAGAACCATATGTTAAGTACAAATAAAGTCAAGATATTTGGTAGAATATGTAGTCCGTGACCTTTTTACGCCCATGTATCGATATCTCGCTATATCGCCGATATTTTTAAATTGATGTATCGGTACAAAACTTTTAATCAATAACATCCCTAACGAAATGCCTTTTACAGCTGTGGTCACACTTTTTCTCTTTCTATTTTTTATCTAAATCATTTTCAAGCAGAAGGTGTATGACAGTTAGATCTTGGTCAAGTTTTAGTAGACCAAACCTGACATCTGGGAAAAAACCCTGCTGTATTGGTCCTTGTTCACACTCTGGGAGCGCCATTTTGTGAGCTGTCATAACAGACATGGAATGTGTATGGCCACAAATTCTTGGTAAAATTCTATTGTTGGTTAGACTAGACTATAATGTTCAGCTGTTATACGCCCTTGATTCATAAAGAATTATATGTTAACACTGAAGCACCTTCATTTATGAGATTTTGCATGTTAAATATTTTGGTATATATATTGTATATGTTTAGTGCAAAGAGAGATTTATTTTTAAACTAATATGGTTTCTTTTTTATATGTCCTAGTCATTATCATTTTACTTAGAAAAAGTCATTGTACGATGAAGCTTATATTTACAATCCTCACCAGGCAAAGAAACATACTCCGTACTAGACACAATACTAGCCACTTTTTGTGTGACCTGAAATCCAAACATTTCTTACTTATCACCATGATTGGTATTCCAATACTTATGTTACAGACCATACAAATTGAATTACAGTTGGATAAATCTAATCCGAAAACCTATATTGTCCAATTGTGATTGGTTGTGAAAGGCCTGCATGGTTAAACACTGGTTGTACATGTAGCTGACCACTTAAATGCAGAAGCGTGCAGTGTTTGATTTCGCAAGGCAAATTATGAAAGGAATTGCTTGACATCCAACACACTGGCAGTTTTGTCAAATGTAACTACAAGACAAAAACTAGACCTAACACTAAATGAATAATACCCTCAAAAGACTGTATGTAGTACTAAACAGAATACTTTGCACAAAAAAAATAAAATAGAGATATTGTTCTTGGCAATAACTGTAATTTGTCAAGATAGAGTTATGGTTCTTGTGCACTGCACTTCCTCTCAATGTGCTTGACCATTGTATGAAGTTGTATAGAATTCCAACAAGTAGTTTTCAAGTTATGCTCCGGACAAGGAAAATGCAACAGACTGCCTGACCAACCACCGGGTGACTCCTATATACCCCCCTAAACTTCATTTTGGAGGCATAATAGCTAGATCTATCACACAGTATTTCCTGTATACCTCTTTGTTAAACAGGTGACCATTTGGGCAGAGCCAATATTGACCCCAGGGGCATAATTTTAACAAATTGAAGAGGTCTACTAGGCAATGCTACATGTAATCTAAGCTCTATGTCCTGTGGTTACAGAGAATAAGAATTATTAAGTTTTTCCAGTATTAGCCTGTTTTAAGAGTCAATTTTTAAAGTTTTTCTATAGCAACCAGATATCTGCATGGAATGGTATTCCTTGAACAATTTTGGTATTGCTTCATGCAAGGAATATGTCAGCATAGTTTCATCATCATTGACCCAGTGGTTCCAGAGGACATGTCATTTGAATCAAAATGTTGACGGACAATCGTCAATCCTTAAAGCTCACTAGGTGAGATAATAAAAACAGGAAATCTGCCAATCATTTAATAAACTATTTAATATCATCTAATCTATCATAAATTAGTGAATTAAATAACTACTCTATATACAGAAAAAATCATACTAATCAAAAAGATGTGCTAAATATACCGAACAAGGTTCTTTCAAAAGGAACGGTCTGGAAAAGCAAGCAGTATCAATCTTTTTTTGCTGTTTACCTTAAAGTGCTTTTAACACCACCTTCCTCAAGATGACAAAATAGTGAAAAACTGATGAAGGCCATGGCAGACAAGTTTTAAATGAAACTTGATGGATGAAAAAGTCAAAATTTCATAATAGATACCAGTTACCCATACATAATTGCTATATACACATGACATGAAAAGACACAAAAATTTAATTCCTATTTTTTCATTTCATCATTACTGATGATACATTGTTGTATATTTAACACACATAAACTTACAGATTTCCTTCCATTTTTAACTCTCATTTATATATACTAAATTAAGACAAAAGAAAGATTTCTATAAACATGGTAAGCCAGCAAAACTAATATTTGAGGAGGATGGACATTAAATACGAGTTTGTTTGTATACAATTTTAAGAAACTTTAATCTTTTTTGGTCATACTAATACTAACATTGACGTTATTATTGTGTAAAAGTACAAAGGACAGGCGTTACATGTACTGTACAAGTTTTTGTTTTGTTATCAAGTACTTCAATTTGTTTTTAGTAACAAAATAAAAGCTTTCTTTCAAATAGAAAAAAACATGCAAAACTGCTCCTGTTTTGGAAATTCATGAGAAATGGTTCACCTGTGTATTCATAACGGTTTTGTGAAAAATACATTTTACTGTCCTGTCATGACATTAAGCTAAAAACAAAGCCGGTGATGAATAACTCTATAATCAAGCAACAGTAGAATGTGACTGCACTTAACATGCTAAATAAAGCAGCTGAATTAAGTACTAAAACCACATTGTCACTAGAACTAGAATGCATAATCTTAGGCAAGACTGACTTCAACATTTCAAACTTTTCACAGATGAATGAAAGTATATTAAGCATAAGTTATCAGTTGAATTCAGTTCATACACAATTTGTATTGCTATATATATAGTACACAGCCTAATACATTAATTTCTTGCCTCTTTTGACTCTGTTGGTGAAAAGTTCTGCTACAAAGAATGAGTTGTAGAAAAACTTCAACTTAAACAACATTCTATCCATCCAGAATTCAGGATCAAAGAAGATTCTTTCAATATGGACACCTTTCTTGGTCCATATCATGAAGTCACACCACTTGACATCCAACACCTTCATTTGTCCAACAACCTGGTACATGTAGTTGTGGTTATCCTTCAATCGCAACTTCCCATTTTCATCTCTATCCACAAATGAAGATTTGGAAGTTGACCACTCATCTGGTGTTGAATGTCTTCCAGTATATGGGCACTTTACTTCTAAAACACCAGTACCACATCTATCACAGTTTATTATACCGTCAACACTTGCTCCTAAAAAAGGAAATTCCTTTGAAATAACTAGACCAGTAGTTTGAACATTCACTTTTCCGCATTTGTCCATGTGTTGTTTTGCGTAGTCCAGCCTGGCTTGACTCTCTTTTTTCTCTTCCATAGCTGACAGCCTTTGTGTTAATTTCAGCGTTATAGCCTCGTAACTTGGATATCAAATTATCTGGCTCGGTTTCTGGTTTCTTTTTACAAACTGACCCAAAGTTGGACGCCGTTAATATGTGAGTACGCATATCCTTCCACAAGGGATTCAGGCTCTGACCTCTTGTGGATTCTCTGATTTTAACAATGTCGGTCTCATCTAACTTTAATGCCATTGTATGGGTTCTAAATTGTGACTGACAAACAACAGAACTTATATCTACAGAGTCATGATAAGCAAATGGTGGTTCATACTTTTGCATCACTTCAGTTAAGTTAGAAATGTTAGGATTTAAAGACTTATATAAGACACAGTCTGGATTGACCTCACCCAACTTGCTCATTATGTCTTTAAAAAACATCCCTGGGTCTTTGCAAGGTCCAGCCTGGTAGACATCTGGATAAGGCTTAAGTGGAGCTTCTTTCTGCACTGAGATCTGGATGTCCTTTAGTCGATGTGGCTTCAGGACTAAGGCAGTCTGTGGTTTAATCCAGTCACAGATTTTAGATGTGCAGGCGTTCTTCACATCCACAATTGCAATCAAAAGAGCACCAACATGACTGCATAGACCAGTAGCACCAGGTTTACAATTGCACTGTCCACATTCAATTTTTCCAGTTTTTTTCACCAACATGACGTGAAGGGAGTAATGACGAGCTGGCTTACCATCAAATACCTGAACGGTGTCTTTCATACTAGGCTTGCACTTTGCCCGGATACAGCAATATGGTGACTTGTCCATGTTATTGAATTCAAGGCTAAACAAATACTGTTCCTTATGCAACTTTTTGGCCTTTTTCAACTGTCTATGGCATCCTTGAGTCTTGCCAGTTAACGGGTTTTTGTTGTAAACAAAGTAGTTTTCTACATCCTCTGTCCTTATTGGTGGGCACATGGCTGTTTTCAATGGCTCCCAATCAGAAATTACAGTGCTAATGTCTGGTACATCATTATTAGTCTCAGAATGATCACTGTCGGTATCAGATCCACTGGAGTTGTCGAACTGCAACGCTCTTATTATTCGGTTAATCAATACCTTCTTGTTGCCTGACTTTTTCTTATTGTGGTCAGTAAGCCATTTCACAAGATCTACCTTTTTCCATGTCGACAGTGCTTCTTGGTCAAGAATACCATGATCTTCTTGATCCGTCTCATCCATTCTGAAATGAAATATGTATAGCAACGTAAAAACTTGTGTCTCGTGTTATTTAGATCAAAACTATGGATTTGTGCACCAGGTTTGAAGTTTTCAGACACAAATGACATCTACTTGAATATTTTAAAGTAACTAGACTTATATACAAAATGTATATAATAAAAGAACCATACATATTCGATTAAAAAAAATGTTGACATAATATACCTTTCTTTTATGTATATTCAAGTTGGTTCTTTACCATGTGTACTCAAGAGTTGCCAGAAAACCTTAATCTTTTAGCAATATCATTTAAAAAAATTATTTGATCTATTTGAAAGAAGCTGCTAGGTAGCCGGTTCTATATTATCATTATTATTTAGCGTAACAACCCATCAATTAAGGGGATGGTGTAAATGTTAATGTGTTTGCCGCTCATCTTAGAGGTTTTAGCCCCACTAGGGTCACAACCCTATTTCCTCATATGACACAAGTACTGGTTTTTCCAGGAAGCAGACTCGAGGGTGGCTCGATAAGCTACAAGCACCAAACTAAAATTGGTATAAACTAAATTTGCGCCAGATGACGTTGAATGAGAGTTCGCGTAGAAAATAAAGCCTTCCATTTATTCCCCTTTTGTAACATCTGGTAATGTTAGAATCGATATAACATCCGTTCCAGCGGTGTTAGTCGTTTAATAAACAATAATTTGTCGTACTGATGTGCAGTTATAAACCACTCCTTTGGCCTTCGTGGCTAATAACTGCGTATCAGTACTCCGAATCACTGTTTATTAAACGACTAACACCGCTGGAACGGATGTTGTTTAATAAATGAAAAATTATTGTTCTACTCATTGTATGTAGAGACAAAATCGAGAGTCATGTTAATTTAAATGTTGATTTAATCATAGGCCGAGTTCCCTTGCACTTTCCAACACGTATGGCGTATGGTGTTTATTTGATACAATATCTATATGAAGTGGAGAAATACAGGAATGGGTGGTGCTATTGTCGAGTGGTTAACGTTCTTGACCACAAGTTCAGAAGTTCCCGGTTTGAATCCTGGTCAGGGCACTAGAAATGTCAGACACACTTCTCAGTGTGTTTCCCACCCATTAAGAGATGAAACCCATAGGTAGTCTCACGTGTATCAGTGCTATACACTTGAACTGTTAAAGAACCAAGGGTTCAATTCAGAATAAAGCTATAGTCTGGTGTCCGGATTCCCTTGTATATGCATCTGTTTCTCTTTAACCTGCGCATTTTGAACAGGAGTTTTGGCAAATTCACCCTGGGAGAAGTCCGAGGGTCAGAAGGGACTTTTAAACAATCGAAGGAAAAAGAAAAATACAGGAGAAAATAGTTTTTTATCTTCTGAACCAACTTACCAAAAAATTAATCTTTAACTGAGAAATGCATCAATTCAACCAAAGTGGCTTTGAGCTTGAGAACACCGTCATTTACAAAACAATTCCTTCAGGGGGTCTTTTAATGGGGTATATGTGTCCTTCAACACAATACTTAACGCCTATCATTTGCTATATAACATCCAAATAAGAATCAACTTTTTCAATAATTGTGTCCGAAATTCATTCAGTCCGAATAAATTCTATATATAAATATGTCTGCATACGATTATTTGTCAATAGTTCTTTCTTCGTATGCTTTGAAACAAACATATTTCAATACTTACATGCCACAATGTTGCTAATTCTGAAGATATCGATGTTTCTACGAAGAAAAGAAGCCAATTTCATACGAGATTCAACAATTTTTTCTTTTTTTTTCCAAACCGGAACTACCCAAACGGCAAGGGAGATTACTCGCTATTCTTGGTCAAGGGAAGTAAATCTGTATATCGGTAGCGTACCTGTCCAATATTCAAAGGTAAACCAGAGTGAGTGAGTGAGTGAGTGAGTGAGTGAGTGAGTGAGTGAGTGAGTGAGTGAGTGAGTGAGTGAGTGAGTGAGTGAGTGAGTGAGTGAGTGAGTGAGTGAGTGAGTGAGTGAGTGACTGACTGACTGACTGACTGACTGACTGACTGACTGACTGACTGACTGACTGACTGACTGACTGACTGACTGACTGACTGACTGACTGACTGACTGACTGACTGACTGACTGACTGACTGAGTGAGTGAGTGAGTGAGTGAATGAATGAATGAATGAACGAGTTCTTAGAGAAAAAATAATGCAGCATGAATTAGTGAATGAATGAATGAACATTTTCTAAAGCAATATTAACTATAGCAGACGTACCCGACAAACACTCATTGATCTAGAAAAAGCAGTTCAATTGAAACATTTCAAAATGTACTGTATACACATTCTTTACTTCAACATACATGGCCGTATAACTAAACAACCTGAACATTGGTAATTTTTTGTTAACAATAAATACATTCATACGAAAATTCTATATGAATCATTTACAAAAATTGCATATTAAGTATAAACTTGCGTAAATTATACTTAAAAGAATTAAATGAATTAACCTGTCTAATATTCAAAGGTAGACCAAATATAGCTACTTTGATATGTAAATGTATCTTTCATATACTGCAGATTTCATAAAAGCGTGCCGTTTCAGTGTTTGCTTTACACACAGATAGTAAATATCTATCTATCTATCTTTTTCCATACGGGAAATCCTTTCTAAAGCGAGATTAGAAATGTATCATATATATAGTTGTTGTTCTGTTGCATCATCGTCGATTAAACCGAAATTCACCTTCGTAAAATTTATGTTAAAAAATGTCTACATCAGTGACTGACCACACTTTAAACTTACGGTAAATTATATACATGGTACATGCGCTCGGGTAAATGTATCGCTGTACAAACTTACGAAAAGTCAAATCGTATGTCGATAAAATAAACACAAATTGAAAACATCAATATTTGGATCGATTGTACATGTAATCGTCACCATTAGTAAGTGAACGAAACTACTTATAAAACAAAGTAAATTTCATTTGTACTGGCGATATGACAATTTGTACTTGTCTGCC
>JAFMSR010000649.1:0-46651 GCA_022818135.1 Saxidomus purpurata | reverse complement strand
GACAGTTTACAGTACAATTGCAGCCAGGTAAATTAATTGCAAAAAATATTTACTTAAGGCCTGATACTGCCCCTTCACTTTTCACGTACCCATATACAGGATATATTTCTGACAGAGATCCACAGTAACAAACCAAAATAGGAAAAGAAGCAGGGAAGAGCAAAAGTAATATAAATTGTTGGCATCTGTCTGTGTACCAGCATACAGCATATAGCAAATAAGTTTCACTGCCTGGGCTTGTGAATCTGGACAATTTCAAAGTATTCTATACAAGAAATAAATTAGATTCATAAATAAAATATCTGAAAATTGTAAGATTGGTTTAATAATATAAAGAAATGTTTTGTAAACAATTTTGTGACTTCGTGACAAAACAATGTCGGTCAACATAAATCAAGCGCCACTCTAGAAGAATTGCAGACTATACCGGGCATAGGATGTATAAGAACTGACCTGATCATACAGTTCAGACATAAGTTTGCAGAATACAGAAAGAAGATATGTCTATGATACAACCTGGACATGTAGCAAAACATACCCTGGGTGGCATTGATTTTACATATCCGACTCCTAGGGAGAGGCAATCGGTGTCATGAATGAGAAGAGTTGTGGCCACTACATCACAATCAGCTGCTACCGGTACCACTGTGTCGTCTACAGTAATAATCCCATTTCATCAATTATGGTGAGTTCACCGTTGACCACTTCAGGAATACACTCAGTACCTATTGTAGTATCTACAGCAGGAACGCCGAGTTCAAGACAACCAAGAACACCGGTTATTACAACAAAAATAATATCAAACAGGGAATGCCACGTACCAAAAACGCAGCCTCCCCAAAACGAACCCCACAGCACCCAGAAGTGCACACCACCAACACACACACACATTAAGTTCCAGCAGGCTATTCAAACAAAAGATGTATTCTTAGAAGACTGGGCTGATAGAGTACTCACGCTGTCCTCCAGTGCACTCTCATAGAATGCAAGAACAAGTTCTCTCAGGGATGTATTGGTTAAGAAGCCGATAAACATGCATGCTTCAACAAACCAAAAAGTATGCAAGACGTATTTAATGCCGTGAAACAGCATCAATATATTTCTGAGGCAGTTGATGGAAGTGCAGTGATTTATCCATCTGAAGCAGCGGTTGAGAAGATGATTCAGAAAGCCCTACAAAAGATAACTAAGTTTCAGCAGACATCAACTCTCAAAGATTAAGTCGCAAAGAAAAATGCACACACTCAATGATTCTTCTGCAGAAGGTGACGCCATTTTAAGAAAGACCGTCAACGATATATGGAGTGGCTCAAGTAAAAGACAGAGATCATTTAAACACTCATTGGCTAGACGAAAAGGTCAATCGTCCCAGCCCACAAAAAGGAAGTAAAGGGCCTGCATAATCAAATCCTTGAAGTGACTTCTAGTACATCAACAGCTACGGTGAATAGAAGCGACGCAAATGATAACCTGCATGAAAAAAGGGGGGGGGAGACACACAAAAATATGTACACACACACATAAAATAAAAAAAAAAAATAGCTTTTAAAAAAGGCCGACGTGTAGGAATAGAGTTGGTATCATCAAATTTAAAACTGCTAGTTTATATAGACAGCATGAACCTGATAGAAGAAAGTCCAGTCATGTATAAGTGATCCCGACAGCAGCAAGACTTCTAGTCAGTAAGAGGTCACATCAAAATATTCAAGCAAGATTAAGTGTGATAAATAAGTCAGTCATTTAAAACCTGCAGGATTATCTAAACAGGTCCAAGGAGGACATGCCGAAGAAGTAGTCGGCGTACACCAAGTTCAAGCCGGATCTTTATTTGTATACTTGAATCGATTCTGGTGCAGAGATTACTTTCATTTCCCTACAACTATACAACAGCTTGAATGAGCCTGCTAAAGTCAAAGATGTGGTTTAATATGCAGATGGCAGCCAAAATACCGTATCGAAGGGTTTTACCACAAGTTGCGGTTAGAGTCACAAACATTTCAATAAAGGGTCTACGTAACACAATGAGTGATGAAATGTTGCTTGCACATGTTTTTCTGCATCATCTATGCATAATGTTAGATATGAATTCTAACACGTTAGTGTCCAATGGAGAAAAGATTCCAATGAATACAACCTATCGTGATGGTAAATCTGTAATTGATTAGAGTCACTGTGACTAAACGTGTTGGGATTGCACTCAGCAGCCCGAATGCATTGCAGAACCAACTGCCAACTGGATGATTACCTTATGGAGCCAGACGAGATGTTGAACAGACTAGGAATACTAATGCCACGGACGCTGAGACCATTTTAAACAGAACCAGTCGAATGTTTTGCCAATCTGACTCAATCTTATAAGACTCTCTGTAAGGGCAAAGTGATAGCCAGTGCATATCAAATACAAAATATACTGGAAACCCCCCGATGACGGGCGTTCTTTTAGCGGTAGGTGGGGGGGGTTGGGGGGGGTGGGGGGTGGGGGGGGGGGATTGTGAGGGAGGGGTGATTGGGGGGGGGGGGGGGGGGGGGGGGGGGGGGGGGGGGGGGGTTTTGGGAGCGCAGTTCTGGGGCCTGAAATTGACTTCTAGTTACAAAGACGACAACTGTGTCCAGAAGGGAAAGAACAGAATGCAAAACTGTATAACAAACGGACGATATGAAACCATATCTGAAACTAATGAGATTGCACCAAAAATTAACACACTCAAAGAAGTCTTTGGGGGGGGGGGGGGGGGGGGGGGGGGGGGGGGGGGGGGTTTTTTTTTTTTTTTTTTTTTTTTTTTTTTTTTTTTTTTTTTTTTGTTTGTTTTTTTTTTTTTTTTTTTTTTTTTTTTTTTTTTTTTTTTTTTTTTTTTTTTTTTTTTTTTTTTTTTTTTTTTTTTTTTTTTTTTTTTTTTTTTTTTTTTTGTTTGTGGGTGTGTGGGGGGGGGGGGGGGGGGGGGGGGGGGGGGGGGGGGGGGGGGGGGGGGGGGGGGGTTTTTTTTGGGGTTGGGGGGGGTTTTTTGGGGGGGGGTTTTTTTTTTTTGTTTTTTTTTTTTTTTTTTTTTTTTTTTTTTTTAAGAATTAAAAAAAAGGTTCCAGTAAAGGTGAAGGTGCCAGATCATCCACAAGATCTATATATGTCTTCTATTGAACATCTTACCAAGGGGCAAAGTGAGTATTTAGCCCAACTCCTAAATGACTATGAACATGTCTTTACAAAAGGAGATTTAGTTCTGGGTAATCACTGCAGTCGAACATACGTTGGACACCGGAAATGCAAAGCCAATGAAATAACGCATGCCATGAACACCATTTGGCTTTGTGGGAGAAGAAGAAAGCCACCTGAAGAAGATGGTTGAAGCCGGTGTCAATCAGGAATCGGGATCAGTATGGGCGTCCTCACCAGTTCTGATCAGAAAGAGTGCCGGATACATTACCTGGCAGTATCTGGTTTTCTAAACAAGATGCAAATGCAGTTTTCTAGCAAGTCCGAATCAGTGGAAAAGGTAGAAAGAAAACTGAAAACTGCTTTTCTGATCAAGTACGGACTCTACGAGCATGTTCGAATAGGGTTTGGTCTAATCAATGCACCAACAACATTTTCACGTGTAATGAACCTAATAGTATAAGGTTGAACGTAGCAAACTATTTAGGCCTTCTTTGCTAACATCGTCGTGAAAGGGAATAGTTTTGATGACCTTTAAAGGAATATAGCCGACGCTCTTGAAAGCTTTCGAGCATGGTATGAAGCTCAAACCAAAAAATGCCACTTTCCAGAAATAAGTTGACTTTCTTGGAAGAATGGTCACTGTAAATGCATTGTCCAGGACATCCGGAGACATTGACAAGTAGTCAACTGGCCAGCACCAAGTTCAAAGAAGGATGTTGGAAGATTTCTAGGTTTTGAAAACTATCAGAGAACCTTTGTAAAACATTTTGCTGGTCTAGGATTACCTATGTATAATTTTACCGGCAAACGTCAGTTTAAGTGGGCCAAATGGGAACATGAACCATTTGGTGCATAAAAGAAAGCTTTAACTCTTCGCTAGCTTTACCTAACAATAAAGATCCGCTCATACAATATTCGGATGCTTCAGATTCGGCTATAGGTGCAGTACTTCTGCAAGTACAGAATGCAGTAGAAAATGCCATTGCTTACAGCTGTTTTAGCTTGACTCCATAGCAGAACAAATGCTACACCACCAGGAAAGAAATGCTGGACATTGTACGGTTCACCGGACACTTCAGACACTACCTCCTGGGAAGAGTCTTTACAGTGAGAACTGATCACTCAAGTTTGACCTGGTTATTACAATTTAAAAATGGCCATCTTGGACGACATCCTGGTGATTGGAAATAGTTTTTAGGACCATCTAAAGAATACAGACGCCGCTCTCGAAATGTTTCGAAAGAATAGTATAAAGCCCAAGTCAGGAAAATGAACGTATTTTAAAAAGAAGTTGAATTTCTTGAAAGACTGGTCACTGGAAATGCATTGTCCAGGACATGCGGAGACATTGACACAGTAGTCAACTGGCCAGCTCCAATTTCAAAGATCTAGGTTTAGAACACTATCACAGAACCTTTTTTTAAATATTTTGATGGTCTAGCGTTACAATTTTATAATCTGACCGGCACACATAGTTCAAGTTGAGAATAACGTAACATAAAGCTGTTGAAGCATTAAAGAATGCTTTAACTTCTCCGCCAATTATAGGTACAGAATCGACTACAAAAGGTCATTGATTATAGCTATAGTTTGACCTGATTATCAAAGCTTAAAATCCAAACAACAGATTCAGCTGGCGCCATTGATTGAGGAGCTTTCTCAAAACAACATGGTTATAAAACATCGGGCTTGGACACAGAAGGGTAATTCCGACGCGCTGTCAAGAATTCCGGAAACTTTGACGCCGGGCAGAGAATTTATAGTTGGTATTAGGCTCGCAGATTTGCCATGCGGTGGTTGTCATTACTGCATCAGGGCTGACGGACAATGGGCTAAATTTGTCTCTGATGTTGACGATTCGATAAGTCTGGCTGCGTCTGGTAGACTGACAACCAATATAGAGAACGTTCAATAAGAGGCAACTATATGGGGCACACAGGTCAAATCTCAAGGGTAAAGATAGAGTGACAACAGTACAGGAAAGTGACGATCACACACAGTTCAACAGAATCCCCTAGGTAACTGTACCAGTACAGATCTTCTAGACAGTATTGATATAGAGGATGACATGAGTCTCCTGAAAAGTGTACATACAGCGGATGTTTCTTACAAGTCTACGCAGAAGTGACTCACATTACGACATAGTCACACCGAGCAACAAAGAAAGACTAAACCATTTTCTTTGCTTGGTTTTAAGACAATAAAGAACCGGAAGAGGGAATTATATTATTGACTTAATGAAAGTTTATTCCTGTTGATAGACAGAGTCCTATTCAAGAACAATGCAGAAGCCAGAGTCTTCAAAAAGAAAATTGAAGGTATAACCACTACTTTGGGAAAACAATATACCTTCATCAGGTCACCAGGAAGTAGCTCAAACCAAAGCCAAATTAAAGGAAAAGATCTTCTGGTTCCGCCTTTCTAGCGACGTCTAGTCATGTGTGATATCATTGCTTTGTGTAATCAAAATAAGAAGAAAGGAAGAGATACGATAGAGTTCCGTTAACAGAGTATCAGGCGGGAGCACCCATCAAACGTGTGCATATAGATTTCATTGGTCCACTGCAGAAGACATCGCAAGGAAACCAGTACTGCATGATGATGGTAGATCAGTTAACGAAGTGGGTAGAATGTGTACCGTTACCATCGCAGAAAGCTGCAAAAGGTACCATTGACGAGATTTTCAGTCGCTATGGCTTTCCGTTTCACGTTTTCACAGACCAGGGATGTAACTTAAAAGAAAACCAGCTGTTTGAAGCTCTGTGTAAGGCATTACACATTCGTTAAGCCCGGCCGTACAGCATTGGTCAAATTCAACGATTTAATGGAACGTTTCTGGATGCCGTCAAATGTTTCCTGTGGAAGTCGCAAGACAAATGGGACAAGAACATTCAACAAATAGCAATGGTTATACTCATTTTGGTTAACAGAAGTACATGTACTGGGTTTACACCAAATATGTTAATATTTAGGACAGAGGTAAATACGCCAGCTCAGCTTATGTTCCCAAATGCAAAGGCAGAAACACCAAATGGGTATGGAGAGTATGTGGCACAGTTGATGGACACCATACAGAAAGCACACGAAACTGCTAGAGCAAAATGTCAATGAAGAATAAGAAGCGAAAATACGACTGAGGGATCCTGTAAAGACCTTATTCAGAGGGGGATTGACTGTATATTCTAGATACAGCAGCTACGCAAAGCAGTCTTCGTGACCATCAGGAAAAAATAATGGCTTGTTAAGACAGAAATGTGGCAGCATTGATCACAAAATACCAGGAGTCTCCAGTGTGTTTTAGATATGGCTGAACAAAAGGATTTCGCTTAGATAGTACAGGAATACCTGGATAAGGGTTGTGTTTATTATCCAGCACGAAGCTTGGGAAACGATTGTCCACAGTTCATAGGCGGAGAAGAAAAGTCCGAGCAGCTATTTGAAACCATACTTCAGATGGTCCATATATAAAAGGCCAAGATGCAGGCCCAACGTTACAAGAAAACCTGCGTTTGTTGGTTCATAGATGCTGCTAAGGCCATGGAAATACCCCGTTAGCTGATAGAGACTGGATAAGCAACTAGATTGAAAGCTCAAATCTCTTTCAAAGGCAGTTTCAAAGGCGTACAATCCAGAAAGGGATAGGAAAGATTACCAGTTCAAAGACATAAACAACAACCCGGAATAGCTTCTTGGAAAAGTATCTGAGGACGAACCTGTTGACGAAGTGTTCGATTTGATAGACGAGGTGAAACTTCTAGAATCACACTTCTCAAAACAGGAATCTACTACCGAGCCTGTAAAGGAAAACACAATACCAAGTCAGACAGAAAATACAGACCTAGGACGTCGCCACGTTTGAAATAGAAAGCTGCAAAGTTTTTTTTTCCAATGAGAACACGTTCTAGAGAGCCATTCATAAAGGATACAGTTCAAGCAGAATTGACAAGAATGTCAAAAAAATGGCATCTAGCTCAAATCATGGACATCCTATAGAAACAAAAATAATATCAAACAGGGAATGCCACATACCAAAAACGCAGCCTCCCCAAAACGAGCCCCACAGCACCCAGAAGTGCACACCACCAACACACACCCACACCCACCACCCCCACCCCCCCCCCCCACCCACCACCACCCCCAGCACACAAAGCAAACACACGAGGACAAAACGAACAATTAAAGGAACACAGTGGGGCACCGCCTTGGAACGGTCAGTGGCAAAAACACCACTGGGGAGCTTAAACCGGTTTATGGTGCGCACCCAACCTCACTCTTACCCCCACCATGTTCCAAAGTCACAGGACAGTGTAAATAAAAGTAATCCCTGCTAGGTGAATCTCTAACACACGCAATGGAAACAAAAGTCATCTGCAAGTACAAGAAAACACATCGGAAAAAGGCACTCACTACAGATTCGGGGCCGCCTCTAGCACCAGCCACTCTGAATAGTCTCGAACTAAACACCAGCAGCTGCATAGTTTGCAAACGGGAAGAAAAGGCACTCTGACAGGTTTCAAGCTAAAGGCAAGCAGGTGTTAAGTTCCAGAGCAACATCGTCCAAACCCGCAGCTAAAAAGACATCAGCGGTAGCACTTAATGGCGTGGAGCGTCGTGTCACCATAGGAATGCGTACAACTGTAGAATTGCAACACATTACAGGAAAAAGTCCATCCTCTTAAAGTCTACAGACACTGACCATTTCAGCCACTGTCCTAAAGAGACAGAAAACAAATGATATTTTACGTCAGGTTAAAGGAGCGACGGAGAAGAGAAGAGGAAATCATCAGCTGAGTAGAAACTGGACAAGCATGAAACTGTACAGGACCAGCCAAATACATGAAGGTTCATGCTTTCAAGCATCATGTCACAGGAATTTTCGATGAAGACTTCAACCTGACGAAGAACGTGTGCTGCGGGAAAAGAGGAATACTTTGAATCAGGCAGCCAGAGGACTTTTGGTAGCCCAGCAACCTTAGATGCTTTAGTCAACTTCAAAAGAATCCAACAGGTATCTGGTTCAATGAAATAGTCAACCATTTCGCCTAAACAAGAACAGTCAATGCGAAAATTTTGCATATTCCTGACAGTTACTGTTCCAGACCAATTTACTTTGGAACCCGCCAACTCACCAGGTGTATTTTTTTCACTAAAAAGCTGTCGTACTTATCGCCGCCATACTGGATGATGATGAACGAGAATACTAGTTAAACAATTTCCCGATTCGAGAGGATATAAAAGCTGGAATAGAGGGTAGCTCATGCACAGAAGTCTTCTTATTGCTTCTACACTTCCTAAAGAAGTGTGTACAGCCCAATCACTTAATCTATTTTCATTGCTTAACATGTGAACAGTATGTACATTAGATATGGATGGAGGTGTTCCAAAGAGTGTTCTTTGGATTCACTAACACGGTTGATAAATTCCCATCTGACCAAGTTGAAGCGCTTCGAGACATGGACGAATTAACTTCCTCCATTAACTTGTTTCTAAAAGAAATGCTATCACGTCAATTTTTAAAACCATGAAAGCTAATACAATCAACAATGACTGACCTTACTCAATATATTAGGATATTCTTAAGTATTATGGCCGCTAACATATAAACAAGGTATATATAGCAATTACCATTTCAACACATCTGATTTCCAACGTTTGTAAATGTGGTTATATATTATGCCCATTAACATATATACAACATACTAATGTATTTTCCGCTGGAACCCCATACCTTGCCTCCATAATTTACAATAAGAAACATTTCAGAGTTTTATTGTTTCTATGTCCGTCAAGTGATAAAACGGCATACAATTGCTATAGACAAACGATTTAATTTGAATTTTCAAGAATTCAATATGATACAGGTAAAATGGCTCAGCCTGATTAAATCCCTGTGTATTAAAAAAGGTTTGCGGTATCATAGACACTTAAAATAAAGTCAAAGCATTGGATTGGGAAAGTGTCATATCAATGTTATGTTTGCAGAGGGATTTCTGGGCGTAATAATACCATCAGCCGTTAGACGACATATTTCGTGAATGGTCAGTAAAGTTTATTAATAGACATAACAAAAATTGCCTTGCTCATCTTTATAGCCATTCATCAATTGACTAATATATTTTTGAGATACTTGAATTGAAATTTAATAAGTTTGATAAGTAGTGTGTTCAATATATCAGGTGATACAAGGCGAAATTACTTCTTATTCAATGTTTTTAATTCCTCCTGCGATGAGGAGGTCTCTCTATAATGAGTACATCACTTGATAGACAGAGTTTCTCCAAGATATGTGCATGTTCTTATTTCAGGTAAAAAAGACTCGTCATGGTCATCTCTCTTGGCCTTGAAAAAAGGTTAATGATTATGTGCAAAGATGATGAAACCCAACACTTCACATCCTTAGTGAGAATACAATCTATCAGAGCGTTACATGTTTCCGAATATTTCAAGTAAGTATTGTCAACTAAGATATTTACAAGAATTCATCTTCTGTAATATTTAAATGGTACCATATAGATCATATGATTTCTTAGAATGGCAGTCATATCTGCGTTTTGAAATTTAGAGGTACATCAAAATATAAAACTTTAAATTGTTTGTTATGGAACGTTTTGCAATACTTTTCAGTTTCAAGGCCACATTGAAATTATCAAAAGGTAGACGTTAACAAATAAACAAAGCTTTGTTTTAAATACGAAGTTTTGATTTTACTATATGCTGTGATGAAGATGTATTTGCCAGATGACAGTATCAATCCGATGACATAATATATCCATGGTTTTAAGAAAACATTTTGTTAATAAATTCTGTTCATGTTAAACCGAGACTCGTCTTGTTCATCTTCAGTGCTGCTTCAGGAAGTTCTGAGTTTAACGGACAGTGACATATTCCTATTTTAATATATATCCTGAATTATTGTAATGGATTCCCTAGAATATGAAAGGGTTTACCTGTCGCTAAAAATGGTATGCATGAGTTTTCCAGGGTATGTTAACTTTGTAATTACGTATAAGTAATCACCGTCCTTATCTCACTTTGTTTTATGATCATTTTTACTGATGGAACAGGTTCATATTTTTCAGAAATATTTTTTTTTAAATCCCCATACTTCACAACCATGGAGAATTTGGACTATCATTTTTAGGTTCAACAAGTGATAAAATTTCAAATGATTAGTCATACTTATTAATTTACTACTCTCTGTGAGTCTTCGCCCGCCCTTCGTGTCTCGGCTATAAATTTCTTTGTGCATGGACAGATTTTAAATTAGTTTACGAAATAATTGCCTATAACATTTGAATTTATAATGTAGGGTTATATGCTTTTAAAAACACGTTACGTCATGATAGTATTGCCCTTATAGTAAAGATGTGTTATTTATCACAACTAGGGAACTAACTTGAAAGACATGGTTATAATAAGGACTGACAGCCTTTAATTAAGGGCAATGTACGTTTTCTGTGTCTGGACTGGAATTTCTCAATGCTTATAATTGATGACATCAATACATACAGCAGAAGCTCATACTATGATGGCGTGTAATGCTTCAAACTCGGAATGAGACCTTGACGGCAAAGGTCACAATTGGTGTCTAATATGTGATGTAGGGTCTGATGACAAATGTTCGGGTCAAGATCAAACTGATGCCAAAAAGTTTAACAGTCTATATCTCATTATTCCTTTAAAGAATTATCAACAAACTTGTGTCAAATGTTTATCTCATCGTATTCTAAAGCATACGTCAATTCAACCCATATTTTGTCAAACGTTTGTAAATTTGGTTAAGTATTACAAAATAATGTAACATGATCATTGTCATATATTTTCAGTCGTCATGTATTTTTCGCTTGAACCACATACTTCGCCTCCATAATTAACAATATTTATAGTCCTATTGTTTTTAGGTCTATCAAGTGATAAAACGGTATACAATTGTTTAATTGACTATTTTGATGGTAAATATTTTAGAGCTTTGTAACGGAAGTACGTCAGCTTTGCGGGAATCCTTAGAGCTCGGATTGTCACCTATGACAGCCAGTTGTGCGAAGGCAACATAACAAGAAACACCTACTTTAGGTAAGTTCCAAAACTACCAACTCCCTTCCCATGCTTTAGATAAGCACGGAGTATTTCAATAGCGAAGAGAAGTTAAACTGGACAGAAAGCAGACAAGCTTACAGCGAAGACGGCTAACAACTTGTCATCAGTTTTCGCGACCTTCATCTAAAGAGCTGTTTTGAGGCGTATAGAGTGCAGTGGGCTTCTAACTTGAGCAACGAATCGCCAAAAACAACATAAAGTTTCTTGGGGGACAATTTATAGTACGATAGCAGCCAGGTAAATTAATTGCAAAAAATGTTCAATTAAGGCCTGTTACTTCCCTTTCTCTTTTCAGGATCCCATATACAGATTATGTGTAGTCAGAGTTCCACAGTATCCAACCAGAGTATGAACCAGAGTATGAAAATAAGCGGGTAATTGCAAAAGTTGCATTAGTTCTTCTCGACTGTCTATGTACCAGCATACAGTATATAGCAAATAATTCTCGCTGCCTGTGTTTGTGAATCAGAACACTTTCAAAGTAATCTATACAAGAAATAAATAAGATTCATAAGTAAATTACCTGTAAATTGTTATATAGCCTTAATAATATTAAGGGACTTTTATAAACAATATTGTGATAACACTTTGCCCTTCTGACTTGACAAACGTGATATAACAATGTCGGTCAACATAAATCAAGCCACTAAAAAAGAGTTGCAGACCATACCGAAAATAGGACCTATAAGAGCTGACCTGATCATACAGTTTAGACAAGAGTATGGCATAGTACAAAAAGAAGATATGACTATGATATTACCAGAACATGTAGCAAGACACATGCTGGGTGTCATCGATTTTGTATATCCGACTCCTAGGTAAAAGCAATCGGTATCATCAATTAGAACAGTTGTGGCCACTACATCACCATCACCTGCTACCGGTACCACTGTGTCATCTACAGTAGTAACCCCATGTTCAACAATTGTGATGGGTATACCGGTGACCATTATAAGAATACACTCAGTACCAATTATAGTATCTACAGCAGGGTCGCCGAGTTCAGGACAACCAAGAACATCGGTTATCACAAAACTTGCTTTAGGAGCTACACTCGGCACACCAGTTACCAAACTTGTATCAACAACTACAAGTTCAAGTATCCCGGCAATAAAATTGATGGATAGTACGGCTATGGCAACACCTATGCTATTAATACCAACAGTGCATGATTTACAAACAACTGAGATTGCCAAGATAGAGGTAACACATACTGTACAACCTCACGTGGAAGATGTTGTAAATCAGCTCCTTGCTTTAAGCCATGGAATGACCAAACAGATCTGGTTACGTTAATTTCTGCACTACCTGATATTCCAAACAGTGAGACAGATGACGAGGTACACTTTACTGCAAGACATAATTCTTCAGAGTTCCAGCTTCCAGATATTAAACTAGATGTTCACAGACAAAGTTCTTCTAGAACCAAAACGTCTACATGTACTCCAAGATCAAATCCATCTAAAATATCCAAAGTGTCTATTACTACAAATCAAAATTTATTGCCGTGTGATTACGACCTGCCAGTAAACGATTCATCAGTGAAGCAGAAATCATCTTCAAGAAATGTAAAAAATCTAGATGAAGAAGTTCTTCTAGAAAATATTCGTCAAGACACTCATCTGCCAGTAATAGGTCCAATCTAGAAATCAGAAGAATAAAAATAATCGTTGAAATCATATGCAATCGGTATCATCAATTAGAACAGTTGTGGCCAATACAATATCACCATCACTATGCTACCAGGTACCACTGTGTCATCTACAGTAGTGAAACCCCATGTTCAAGCAATTGTGATGGGTCTTCTAAACATACCAGGTGACCAAATTATAAGAATACACTCAGTACCAATTATAGTATCTACAGCAGGGTCGCCGAGTTCAAGAAAGGACAACCAGGAACATCGGTTATTCACAAAACTTGCTTTAGGAGCTACACTCGGTACACCAGTTACCAAACTTGTATCAACAACTACAAGTTCAAGTATCCCGGCAATAAAATTGATGGATAGTACGGTTATTGGCAACACCTATGCTATTAATGCCAAAGCAGTGCAATGATTTACCAGACCAAACCTAAGTATTGCCGATATAAGATAGAGTGTAACACGTACTATACAACTTCACGTGGAAGATGTTGTAAATCAGCTCCTTGCCTTAAGCCAGGGAATGACCAAACAGATCTGGTTGCGTTAATTTCTGTACTACGTGATATTCCAAACAGTGAGACACACTTTACTGCAAGACATAATTCTTCAGAGTTCCAGCTTCCAGATATTAAACTAGATGTTCACAGACAAAGTTCTTCTAGAACCAAAACGTCTACATGTACTCCGTCTCCCTTGGTCTAGTGGTTTAGGCATCCGCCTTGGGAGCGGGAGGTCGAAGGTTCGAATCCCAGAGAGGGTCCGTTCTGATATGGCCGGTTGGTGAGCCGCCAGCTAGTTAAATAATGGTTACCGTATGCCTACCTGCCTGGTGCTTAGCATTAAAAGGATAGGATTCGGGAGGTACATGTGCTCAAAACGAAGGTGTCTCATAAGTCAGAATGGCTGGCCCTTTAAAAATAGGGGTGACACTATAATAAACAAACATTTTACCTTTTTACCTTTGTACTCCAAGATCAAATCCATCTAAAATATCCAAAGTGTCTATTACTACAAAAATTTATTGCCGTGTGATTACGACCTGCCAGTAAACGATTCATCAGTGAAGCAGAAATCATCCTCAAGAAATGTAAAAAATCTAGACGAAGAAGTTCTTCTAGAAAATATTCGTCAAGACACTCATCTGCCAGTGATAGGTCCAATCTAGAAATCAGAAGAATAAAAATAATCGTTGAAATCATATGACACTAAACGCAATCAAAGTACTGATGGTAATAAAGTATCAACAGAATAATAAAAGGATGCAACTCAATAGGTTACAAGTCTAACTCAGACAGTGGAAGTCCAAGGTCGGCTGAAAGGTTTTCAAGACACAACAAATACAAATCTTAAAATGCTATAAAAGGTCTAAACGAAAAAGATCAAAGTCATCAGTCTGATAAGTCTTCTAAACATAACAGGAGACACAAATCATCAAACTACAGCCATACCTCTAAACGTACAGCGCTCACACACCATACTTCAAGTTCAAAGGAGAAAAGGCAGCGTCATCAGTCAAGTTCAAGTGAAAGTTCAAGCTAAGACAATAGAAGCAAGTTAATTCATAAAAAGATGCATCACTCAAAGCGACGTGACAGAAAAAGACTAGGAATAGCAGAAGTAGACATAGATCAAGGTCGTATTCTATACACCGACAATCTTGATCAAGAAGTTCCAGACAGTCTCGTCGATAAAGAAAAGAGTCTACTTGGCATATTAATAAAATAATTTCAAAAGACAGGTACAATCCAGAATCATACTACAAGACCAAATCTAAACGTCATTGACGCACTAGAAGATATGGTCGTTCAAGTTCTGATGAGTCAACCCCTGATTAGAATGATTACAAATCTTCAATGAAAGGAGATCGAAGAAAGCTCCCAAAGAATCTGCAATATGATGGAAAGTCCAGTTGGCTGTATTTTAAACAACAGTTTAAAGCTACAAAACTGTAATGAACTGGACAGACAGCGAATGTCCAGACGACCTCACTTTGAGCCTTCAAGGGAAAGCTTTTCATTTCTTTACAATCACATTGAAATTATGTAATTGTAACTCCTTTAAACAAATAATGAAGCAACTGGAAAATAAATTCGTAAACCAAACTCTAGCCGAAACTTCGCGTAAAAACTTCCAGCAGGCAAGACAAACATAAGATGAATCCTTAGAAGACTGGGCTGAAATAATATTGATATTATCCACCAATGCATTCCGCGATTTTCCAAAAAGTTATAGAATGCAAAAACAAGATTTGCCCAGGGCTACATTGATTAAGAAGCCGGAAAAACATGCGTGCTTCAACAAACTAAAATTATGCAAAAACACGTAAAGCGTGAAACAACATCATTATATTCCTGAGGCAGTTGATGGTAGCAGACAAAACAGGTACAACTGAGATAATTTTTCCGTTAATGCCGTAATTTCTCCATCTGAAACCAGTGTTGTGCAGATGTTACAGAAAGCCCTAAAACAGATAACTAAGTTTCAGCAGACGTCAGCACCCAAAGATGAAGTCGCAATGAAAAATGCAGGGACTCAATGCTCCTTCTGCAGAAGGTTGGGTCATTTTAAGAAAGATTGCCAACGATGCAAGAAGTGGCTCAAGAAAAAGACAGGTGGAGAAAATTTAAACACCCAAGTGCTAGACGAGAACCCCATGGCAAAGGCAATGAAGGGCCTGCATAATCAAAGCGCTGAAGTGACTTCTAGTCAAACAACAGCTTTCATGATTAAGAGCGACCTATTTGATAATCTGCCTGAAAAAGAGGATAGAAATAGAGTTGGTATCACCAAGTCTAAAACTTCTAGTTCATATAGACAGCAAGTACCAGATAGAACACAAGTCCATTCATGTATAATGGATGTCTACAGCGGCAAGACAAATGAGTCAGTCATTTAAAACCTGCAGGTGTAACTAAACAGGTCCAAGAAGCACACGCCGAGGAAGAAGTCTGCGTACACCAAGTTCCAGCCGGATCTTCATTTGTGTATTCGACTGTAGATAGTAAATAAGTCAAAGCTAGAATAGATTATGGTGCAGAGATTACCATCCTTTCCCTACAAATGATTGAATAATAAGCTGTGGTTATGCAGATGACATATAAAGATACCGTATTGAAGGGTTTTACCAAAAATAGTTCAAGTGGGGAATAACGTAACAAAAAGCAGTTAATGCATTTAAGAATGATTTAACTTCTCCGCCAATTGCAGCTTCACCTAACAATACAGATCCACTGATACTGGATTCGAATGCGGCTACAAGTACAGAATAGAATAAAAAAGGTCATTGATTATATCGATAGTTTGACCTGATTATCAAAGTTTAAAATCCAAACTACAGAGTCAGCTGGCGTGGTTGATTGAGGAGCTTTCTCAATACAACATTGTAGTAAAACATGGGGCAAAGAACGGTAATTCAGACGCGCTATAAAGAATTCAGAAAATTTATAGCTGTAGGCTTGGCCAGAGAGATTAAGCATTCGTCATCAAGGCTGACGGAAAATGGTTTAAATTTATCGATGATGTCGACAATTTCATAAGTCTGGCTGCCGCAAGACAAATTGAACCTGAACATTCAACCGATAGCAATGGCTATACGCGCTTCGGTAAACAGGAGTACTTGGTTCACACCAAATATGTTAATGTTTGCCAGAGAGGTAAATACGCCAGCTAAGCTGATGTTCCTCAATGCAAAGGCAGTAACACCAGACGGTTATGGAGAATATGTAGCACATATGATAGACACCATACAGAAAGCACACGAAATTGCTAGAGCAACTCTAAAATGTCAATGAAGCGTATGAAGCGAAATAACGACTTGGGGATGCATTAAAACCTTATTCAGAGGTAGATGCAGTGAACTTCAGCTAAAAGAAGGTTATTCTTCCGGATACAGCAGCTACAAAATTTAAATCTCGTTAGTTATGCCTGTTATGGAAGTGGCCAGCCATTGTTGTGAAAAAGCTATCATCATATTTGTATTGCGTGAAACTAGCCACGACAGGATGATGGCTTGTTAAGACATGGATCACAAAATACTAAGAGTCTCCAGGCCAATATAAATGTCATTCTGGACGAGAATGATAAACAAAACTGCATTTGCAAGAAGCCTTGGAACGGGAGATTCATGATCCAGTGTGAATAGTGTGACAAATGGCATCATGTGTAAACATCACTGCCACATATGCAAGGATAGGTACAAGGTACCGTGTTAAGGATGAGCTTATTACTAGTTATTCTCAGTGTTGTTGTTTTTTCAGATGTCGAATTTTCAACCATTTCGCCTAAACAGGAACAAGCAATGCAATAATTCTGCTGATTCCCGAAAGTTTCTGTTCCAGACCAATATACATTGGAACCCGCCAACTCACTATGTGTATTTCTTCATTGCAAAGCGGTTGTACTTATTGCCGCCAGCTTTGATGACGATGAACGGGAATATTGGTTAAACAATTTCACGGTCCCAGAGGATATGTAAGCTGGAATAGAGGAGCCAGAGGAACTCGCCGAACCATTGAGGTATGGGCCTTCCAGGTAAACCAACTGGAAGAGATTCTGCCCAATTTGCAAGACAGACACGTATCGGTTATCCACTGCCATTGAATGAGACAGGATTGTGGCACAGAAGTCAACTATTTGCTTTTACACTTCCTTAAAAGGTATATTCAGCCCAATCACTCTATCTATCTTCATTGCTTTGCGGGTAATCAGTCTGTACTTCAGAGATGGATGGAGGTGTTCCCAAGATTTTCTTTGGATTCACTAACATAATTGATAAATTCTCATCTGACCAAGTTGCAGCGCTTTGAGACGAATCTCACCAGCTCCCTGAGTCAGATACGCAATATTGTCCATTTCAGGGATCAAGAGTGTCGTCACAAAGCCAGATCTACACAGTAGCCAAAAGTAGCCAAGAACTAGAAGTTACAGTCGGCAATGCATTGTACATCTACAATCTCTTTTATTGTACTTGCATACTGTGATTAAGAGTTCCATTAAGGATATCCAGCCAATTTCTAATGGATACGGAATTTCATATTAGAACAATAGTCCATTTAAAATGGGCCGGGAGTGGTTAAATGGATATGTAGTCCAATTCTAATGGATTTCATAACATACCAAATCCAGTCCAGGTATAAAATTACGTCCTAAGCAAACATCTTACCATTGAGACCGAAGAGGTTCCATCCTGATATCTACAACGATCCTTAGGTACTTTCATGTTGCTTCAGACAATGAATCAATTGTAAAAGTTGCCTCTAAAGTTCCAACGGTCTTCAAGCTCATGGAGATGTACTGACCACTGTTCGAGCCAGAAGGTTTATACAGTTGGCTTTTTATCATACCACGTAATTTGTCATCGCAAAAAGTAAATATGTTGAATTTCTTAATCTTCACTTTTTCATAAATCTATGATAGTGAAATAATTTCGAAAGACAGGTACAGTCCATAGCCATAATGCAAGACCAAATCTAAACGCCATAGCCTCACTAAAAGATTTGGTCGTTCAAGTTCTGATCAGTTTAACTCTGATGAGAATGATCACAAATTTTAATGAGAGGAGATCCAAGAAAGCTCCCAAAGAATCTTCGATTTGTTTGACACACCAGTTGGCTGTCTTGTAAACAACAGTTTGATGCTACTAAACTGTAATAGACTGATAACTAAGTTTCAGCAGCCGCCAACACCCAAAGATGAGGTCGCAAAGAAAAAAGTAGACACTCACTGCTTCTTCTGCAAAGATGGGGGTCATTCGAAGAAAGATAACCGCTGATCCAAGGAGTGGCTCAAGAAAAAATCAGGTGGAGATAATTTAAACACCAGAGGATTGGACGAGAAGGCCAACCGTCCCAGCTCACAGAAAAGGCAAAGAAGTGATGGCTAATCTGTAATTGATTATAGTCACTGTGACTAAACCTGTTGGGGTTCCACCAAACTCAGCAGTCCGAATGCCTTGCAGAATCAACTCCCAACTGGATTATTACCTTGTACAGCCAGACGAGATGATGAACAAACTAGGTATACGAATGCCACGGGCGCTGAGAACATCCAAATCAGAACCAGTCGTCTGTTAAGTCAATCTGACTCAATCTCTGGAAGGGCAAAGTGATAAGCAGTGCATATAAAATACAGAAAATGCTGGAAAACCCCGATGACCAGCACTCCGAAGTGAGTTCTAGTTACAAAGACGACAACTGTTTCCAGAAGGGAAAGAAAATAATGCATAACTATACAACAAACGGACGAGATAAAACCATATCTGAAACTAAAGTGATAGCACCAAAAATAAATACGTTAAAAAGATGTTCTTCAGAATTAGGTGGTTCAAGTAAAGATGAATGTGCCAGATCATGTACAAGATCTTTATAACTTTTCTATTAAACAATTTACAACGGGGCAAAGTGAGAAATTAGCCCAACTCCTAAGTGACTAGGAAGACGTCTTTCCAAAAGAAGATTTTGACCTGGGTAACTGAACTTCAATCGAATATATGGTGAACATCGGGGATGCAAAGCCCATGAAATAACGCATACAACACCAGTTGGCTTTATGAGAGATTAACGTGGAAAACTGTGTTGGCCGTCTTGGACGTCTTCTTGGTGATGGGCAATAGTTTTGAGGACTATATGAAGAATATAGCCGATAGCTTTCTCATTTCAACATTGTTGTAAAACATTGGACTGGGGTAAAGAACGGTAATGCGGACGCGCTCAAGAACTTCCGCATTATTTGACGCCGTGCAGAGCATTTATAGCTTGCATTAAGCCTGCAGGTTTGCCACGCTATGGTTGTCATTTTTGCATCAGGGCTGACGGGCATGGGCTAAATCTATCGATGATGTCGACGATTCTATATGTCTGGCCGCGCATGGTAGACTGACAAACAATGTAGGGAACGTTCAATCAGGGGCGCACTGGTCAAAGCTCAAGGGTATAGCTAGAGTGACAGCGGAAAATGTCCATACGATTACAGAAAAGGGACGAGCACACACAGCTCAACAGAATTCCATAGATGACTGTACCAGTGAGGACAGTATTGGTATAGAAGATGACATGAGTCACCTGAACAGCAGTCTCACAGCGGATGTTACAAGTCTATGCGAAAGTGACTCACATTTTGACATCGTCACATTGAGCAACAAAGAAAGAAGCTTTGTAACTGCATGCGTGGTTAAGTCTGTGCGATATTTTGATACACAGCAAAATTTGTGATCGATGACCTGCAACAAGAACAAGTAAGAGACAAAGACTTAACTATTATCCATGCTCTATTACTGGCCAGTCCATGAGTTGTTTTGTCTTAATAAAAGTTTATTCCTACTGGTAGATGGAGTCCTATTCAAGAAAAACCCAGAAGCCGAAGGTCTCTACTTGTTGTAAAAGAAACTTTGATGGTACAAGCACTACTTTGGCACAATTATATACCTTCATCAGGTCATCGGGAAGTAGCTCGAACCAAATCCAAATTAAAGGAAAGGTTTTTCTGGGTCCGCCTTTCTAGATATGTTGAGTCTAATGTAATATCATGTGCTGTGTGTAATAAAAATAAGAAAAAAGGAAGATACGGTAGAGTTCCGTTAACAGAGTGTCAGACGGGAGCACCCATCGGTTGTGCGCATATAGATTTTATTGGTCCACTGCCATAGACATCGCTAGGAAGCCAGTACTGCATGATGGTGGTAGATCAGTTTGCGAAGTGGATAAAATGTGTACCGTTTCCATCGCAGACAGCTCAGGCGAATTCAAAAGGTGCCATTGCCGAGGTTTCCAGTCATTATGGCTTTCCGTTTCCGTTCAGCAATGATCAAGTTCAAAGATTCAATAGAACGTTACTGGATGCTGTCGGATGTATCCTTGGGAAGTCACAAGACAAATGGGATCAGAACATTCAACAGGTAGCAATGGCTATACGCGCTTTGGTAAACAGAAGTACTTGGTTCACACCAAATATGTTAATGTTGGGGCGAGAGGTAAATACAGGAATAAAACACGAAACTGCTAGAGCAACTCTGAAAATGTCAATGAAGCGCATGAAGCAAAATAACGACTTGAGGATCATGTTAAGACCTTATTCAGAGGTAGATGCAGTGTACCTTCTAGATACAACAGCTACAAACTGTAAATCTCGTTAGTTATGCCCGCCATGGAAGGGACCAGCCATTGTTGTGAAAAAGCTATTATCATATTTGTATCGCGGGAAACTAGGCAATGCAGTCTTCGTGACCAACCACGACAGGATGATGGCTTGTTAAGACAAAACTGTGCCAGCATTGATCACAAAATGCTAGGAGTCTCCAGGCCAATATATAAATGTCATTCAGGATGAAAATAATGAACAATACTGCAAGACGCCTTGGAACGGGAGGTTCATGATCCAGTGTGAATATTGTGACGAATGGTATCATTGATCAAGTATTAACATCACTGCCACAGATGCTCTTGACATTCACAGGTAGTAGCACACCAAGTGCAAAGACAGGGACAAGAGACTGTATTAATGGTGAGCGTATTATTAGTTATTTTCAGTGTTTTTCAGATATGGCTGAACAGAAGGATTTTGCTAATGAAGTAAAAGGATACCTGGATAAGGGTCGTGTGTATAATCTAGCACGCAGCTTTGTGGAACGATTTATTTTATGTCCACAGTTCATAGGCGGAGAAGAAAAGTTACTTTAGATGGCCAGTACAGTAAACGCCAAGATGCAGGCCCAACGTAACATAAAAAAAACCTGCATTTTTTGGTTAAAACTGTTAAGACCATGAAAAGTATCCAGATAGCTGATAGAGACTAGATAAGCAAAAACGTTTGGAAGATCAAATATCTTTCAAAGACAGTTTCAAAGGAGAACGATCCAGAGAGGGACAGGAAAGAATACCAGTTCAAAGCTATAAAGAACCCAGAAAAACTCCTGGAAAAAGTATCTGAGGAGGAAACTGTTGACGAAGTGTTTGACTTGATAGACAAGGAGAAACTTCTAGAAGCATCTCAGTTCTCCAAACAGACTCTTCTACCGAGCCTATGGAGGTAGACCCAAAACCAAGTCTGTCAGAAAAGACAGATAGTGCTAGGAGATCGCCACGTATGAAACAGAAAGCTGCAATGTTTTCCCCAATTAAAGCACCTTCTAGAGAGCCATTCAACGAGTCCAAAGACGATACTGCTTCCAGCAGAACTGCACGTACAAAAACAAACGACCGGAAAAAAACACAACAAAGTGTCTGGACCGTTCATAAGCCCGCTAGGGAGACAGGGCTTCTAGCGCCAGTAACACTGAATGGTCTCTAATTAAGGACTATCAGCTCCAGTTCAAAAAGGATCAAAAGACGATGTGACAGGTCTCCAGGTAAAAGCAAGCACATGTTAAGCTTCAGTGCAAGCGGGAACAAAACATCGTACAACCCCGCAGCTAAGAACACATAATCAGTAGCACTGGAGGGCGTGAAGCGTCGTGTCACAGGGATAGTCCTAGGAAGGGGAACAACTGTAGAATTGCCACACGCTACAGGAAACATACCTTCTTCTACAACTTTACAGACACTGACCATTTCAGCCACTGTCCTGAAGAAACAGAAAACACATGATATTTTACGTCAGGTTAAAGGAGCGAGTTAGAAAAGGACACATTAGCTGAGAAGAAACTGGAAAAGCGTGAAACAGCACAATGTAGGGTACCATATTGTACAGGCCCAGTCAATTACATGAAGGTTTATGCTTTCAAGCAACCTGTCCCAGGAATCTTCGGTGACGGACTTCAACTTGACGAAGAACGAGTGCTGTGGGAAGGAGGAATGCTTTGAATCAGACAGTCAGATAGCTTTTGGGTAGGCCAACAACCATAGATGAGTTATTCAACTTCATTAGAATCCAAAAAGTACTTTGTTCAATGGATAACTCAACCATTTCGCCTAAACAGGAACAAGCAATGCAATAATTCTGCTGATTCCCGCTGGTCTGTTCCAGTCTGAATTATATTTGAACCCGCCAACTCACCAGGTGTACTTCGTCACTGGAAAGCGGTCGTACTTATCGTCGCAAGCCTGGATTATGGTGAACAGGAAAACTGGTTAAAGAATTTCCCGGTTACAGAGGATATGGAATCTGGAATAGAAGGATCGCAGAAACTGAGGAAATCCTACCCCAAAAAAACAAAAATAATATCAAACAGGGAATGCCACGTACCAAAAACGCAGCCTCCCCAAAACGAACCCCACAGCACCCAGACGTGCACACCACCAACACACACAAGCCTTCGGCAATCATTTTTTGCCTGGACAGAAAGCTGCGACGGCTACATCTGCAAGCCGGTACATTGAATGATGGGTAAGCCAGAGTACCAGTAGAAAATGACAAAAATGTCAATCTTGTTAGCACTATTGCACTCAACTTTTATCCCAGAATATATCCTTCGGAAGAGCGTCTTCAAGATCTACCCGAAGATATGATCATTGTCGTAGAGCTTCATACAAAACATGTCTGGGGTAATTCGTGACGCAAAGACGAGAGTATTAAGCACTTGCCAGACTCAGGTTTACAGCATTGGGTGAAATTGGCCTACACCACACCGAACCCTTGATGTATTGGGCCTACCAGGTAAACCTACTGAAAGAGATTCTCCTCAAGTTGCAAGACCGTGGAAAGAGAAGATATTATGGCACAGAAGTCTTCTTATTGCTTTTTCCCTTCCTAAAGAAGTATTTAAAGCCCAATTTTTCTATCTATCTTCATTGCTTCAAGGGTAATAACAGGACGGATGGAGGTGATCTAAGAACGTTCTTTGGATTCACTAACATGGTTGATTAATTCTCATCTGTCCAAGTCGCAGCGCTTCGAAACATTGACGAACCTCACCAGCTGCTGGAGTCATATGCGCCATATTTTCTAATACAGGGATCCAGAGTGTCGTCTCAAAGCCAGATCTACACAGTAGCCAAGAGTGTAGCTGAATACCACCAGATCAGTGTTGAAAAAGTACCAGAGGTTACAGTCGCCAATGCATTGTACCTCTGCCAGTGACAGATCCAGTATCATACATTAACTTGCATTGTGATGAGTAGGACTTCTAGAGATACTTAATCATACTTGCATACTGTGAGAAAAATATAGCATGTTCAAGTTTTCGCTGGAACCCCATACTTCGTCTCGATAATTTACAATAAGACATATTTTAGAGTCTTATTGTTTCGTCAAGATATAAAACGGCATACAATTGTTTAAGAGACGAACGATTTCACTTGAATTCTCAAATAATAAATATGAAACAGGTAAAAATGGCTCGGCCTGGTCCAATGCCTACGTATTCAGAAAGTTTGAGGTATTATAGACACTGATATAGCAATATTATATGAGATAGAAAAATTCAAAAGAACGTCAAAACATTGGTTTTGGAAGGTGATACATCCTTTTCTTGTTTGTTGAAGGATTTCGATGCGTAATTGTACTATCAACCGATAGAGGACAAGTTCCCTGAATGGTCAGTGAGGTTTATTAATAGACATAAAAAAGAATTGCCTAGCTCATCATTATTGACATTCATTAATTGATATTTTCTGGAATATTTAAAATGAAATCCCATATATTTAATCAGTAGTTCAAAATTGTGGCGATGACCTGAAAAATTTGTATAATACATCAGGTAATATTAAACGGGAAATTAATGCTGATGGGAAGTAATGTTTTCAATTCTTCCTGCGATGAAGACTTCTCTCGATAATGATTACATCCATAAATAGACAGAGTTTCCCCAAGATATGTGCATGTTCTTATTACAGGTAACAAAGACTCGTCATGGTCAACTATCTTGGCATTGAAAACCTGTTTTATGATTATTTACATGTGCACATATATTGAAACACCATACTTCACATCCATTGTGTAGAATGCAAGATATCGGAACGTTACATTTTTTTTCTAAATACATCACGAACGTATCATATCAACTTATATATTACCAGCAATTCATTTATCTGCTTTAATATCTAAATGGATACCCAATAATTCCAAGGATTTTGGAGTATTTCAGTCATTGATGAGTGATTCAGTTCCAACAGAGTTTTGTTTTGAGTGTTGAAGAAACGAGTACAAGTTTTTGGTCTGTTTTGTGTCTGGTTTTGTTCTTGCGGAGTATCGCTGTTTACTCATTCAGGATGTCTTCAAGATAGTTCTGGTACTCTTTTTTTTGTTTCTTTTCTGCATACTAGGTGTTTAAGGCTCAGATAGTGATCTTTAAATTTATTTGAGTTATGACTCTTGCATTTTTATGCTTTATCCTGTTTTTTATATAGGCGTTTAAAGTTTACCTTAATCCAGGGAAGTGTATTTTATCTATCTCTATCTATCTTGTCATACTACCTCACACCTCTCACGAGTATTATGGGCATGGTGCAAGCCGGGTGTTGATAAAAGATAAAACTGCTGCAAGATAGCTCCCGCAGTCAAGAGAAACAAGACGGTTAAAACTGTTAAAAATAATAAAAGAATAAAAGGGTTAAAAACAACTATTATACGATTAGTAATTGATTTGGGCCACTGCCTGCTTGAATTATTCAAGATCAGGCAGGATCGCAATACGCGTGGATAAGCTATTTCACAGGACTGTGGTATGGACGAAAAAAGAGTACTTAAAGAAGTCCGAGTTTGCATAGGTTTGGCGGAGACTAAACGGGTGCATGTGTCTTGTTAACCTCTTAGGTAACTGGACAGGGAGATTGCTACAAGATTGTAGTATATTTTGTAAAACATAACCAATTTGGACGCTTGTTCTCAAGGGTGCTCCATCCAAAGGTGTTCTGCAGGTCTGTCGCACTGGTATCTCTGGAATAATCATTTTTACCCATCTGATTGTGCGTCGTTGGACCATCTCCAGCTTGTGAATATTAACCTGGGTGTGTGGTGACCATACAGATGATGCATACTCTAGTTGTGGTCTGACTAATGTTTTGAAAGAGAGTGATTTGATATTTTCATGTTTTGTTTTGATGTTACGTTTGAGAAAGCCTAGTGTTCTGTTTGCATTTGTTGTTATTCTTGAGATGTGTGTATTCCAGCTGAGATCTTGGCTGATGTCTACACCAAGGTAGTTTGCATCCTTAACTGGTGAGAGTGTTTGACAATGAAGCTTATATAGGTTTTTTCTACTACGTGTGATATGGAGGACCTGGCATTTACTAGGGTTAAATTCCATGTCCCACAGTTTTCCCACGTTTCTAGCTTAGAGAGATCATTTTGTAACCTTTGACAATGAGAAAGGCAAGTAACTGCAAGGTAAACGGCAGTATCATCAGCAAAAAGCCGCACCTGGGAGGTAACCGTGTGATGTGAGATCATTTATATAGGAACAACAGAGGTCCTAAGACAGAGCCCTGGGGGACCCCAGATGTAACAGGGACTTGATCAGACGTGCAACCGTTAACCACTACTGACTGAGATCTACCTATTAAAAGAAATAGTTTGACTGGATAAACCATGCTCTTGAAGTTTAAGTAATAATTTGAGATGGTTGACTTTGTCAAAGGCTTTACTGAAATCAAGTAGGACAAGGTCGGTCTGTTTTCCTGAGGAAAGGTTTTTGGATATTTCATCAACTAGCTCAATGAGCTGAGTCTCACAGGACCGTCTTTCACGGAACCCATGTTGCAGCTCATAGAGTATGTTGTGTTTTGAGAGATGTGTGGATAGGCTAGATGCAATTATGTGTTCTAGGAGTTTACATAGAATACAAGTTAGCGATATGGGTCTGCAGCAGGGTCACTAGTATCACCTTTTTAAATAGTGGAGCGACATTTGTTTTCGTCCAATCGGATGGGAGTTGACCAGTGTTAAGGGATCTTTTAAAGATTAGTGATACTATGTCAAGGATCTCATGGCGGAGCTCCTTCAAGCAGTGGGCTTAATCATATCTGGGCCAGCAGCCTTATCCACTTTTAGGTTTTGGAGTAATTTCAGGACGCCGTTGGGGTCAATTTCAATGTTAGGCATTGTAGGGTATTTCCTGATTTTGAGGATGACCATTTGGATGGGATAAAGATGTAGACCCATTTCTCAATGGAGCTGAAGATTGTTTGCCAAAGTCCTTCTATGGATCCTTGATATTATTTGTGACCTGGTAAGGGACGCAGGTTACGAATTCCATAGAAATGACTATTACCGTATGAAAATACGTTTTGTCTGTATGATTTAAAGGCTATGCCAACAGCTCCTGAAATTTTAAAACTCAGACGTCTGATGCAAATGCTGACACTTTTAGACAACCTTGAAATGACTTCGAACACGATTTTACCAGGTTTGAAAATGATCATTTTACCAACGCTCGCGTACAGACCTCTGTTGGATCGTGTTTTGAGCGCGTGCAAATATGTTTTTATAGACATAAAGCAGCCATATCGTTTTCAAACCCATGTTTATTGACATCTTATGATAATGCATAAAATCGACCTCTCATTAGCAAATATTTTAAAATGTCCATGTGCAGGGTAATAGACAGGGTGACCCTTGCACCTGACCTCTGTAGGTAGGCTAATACAAGTTCTACTTTCATGTTTCAGCTCAGTCTGTTTGCTGACATATACAACACGCGCAGTAAACCGAAAGTAGCATTATGTAATGTACAGTGTTTACAAAAAGACAGCTATGCTAAGGATATACCTTGTCTGGTTTGGTTGAAGTGATAAGATAACTGAGTTATTGTTTTTTTCTACAATTGACCTACAATTAATGATTTGGACTTTGAGTTACCTTATTATATTATTTGTATGACCTTTTTGGGGCTAAGGATTAAGCTGTGGTTGAAGATGTGGTAAAGTTTACATGTGGGTGGTAGGGCGTTGAGGTTCCTATTTGCGATGATTCAAGATATCATTATAGTAGGTTCTTAAGAGAGCATTTATATTCTGGCGACCTCTGTGTCACACTGGACGCCTTGCAGCTCCAGCTGACGGGCTGATGACAAATACCACAAGGGAAGACTGTAGAATTACCATCAAGGTATATGTTTGATTGTATTGGACCTGGGTTGCTCAATATCAACAGACATAATAAGGTTTGGTTCAAAGCACATTTTTACCTTTCCTTTTATAATGTGAGGCGTTTATTGAAAACTCGAGGGCTGGGTAGATGTTTCCGCTAGAAGGCGACTGCTGAAAACCTCTTTACTAGATTACAAGGCACGTGTAATAATAAACAGGACAACAAAAGTAAACTTATACATGCTAAAGGAAGATAATCTGGGGAATGTATTCACTACCTGTATGGAAAAGAGAACACAATTTGAATATTTCAAAATTTACAAGAAGGAAAAGGGGGGGGGGGGGGGGGGGGGGGGGGGGGGGGGGGGGGGGGGGGGGGGGGGGGGGAAAAGGGGGGGGAAAGTTGTGTTAAAGTTCAATTGGGGATTGTTTGGTTCATGGAAAACTCTCATGTTGCTAAAAAGAAGTAGAGTATTTCTCATTCACTTATTCATTAGACCGGCTTTAATAACTTAGAAGACAATTGGAGTGAAACACTGGATATATACCATGTCATGACATATAACGCTTAGATCTTTATTTAGTTGCTCCATCCTTTCAAAATGCAAATTGATCAATTTCTCAAATGTATAAAAGCGACAAAATCAAAAACACATGGTGACATTAAATGAAAGGCTATCGAACATATGTCATAACCATTCCTTGGACCAGAGATAATTATCAGCTTGACGTACCCGTGAGCGGTTTTAAAGATCTAAAAGCCATTCGCTTAATTCTTTGATTTCTTTTAAGTTATATTAATTCATTAGCTGCTATAAGCCAAACTTTGTTTCAGACAAGCATTTCTTTTATACACCAAGACACTTTCAAACTTAAAAGTTATCAGGTTGTTATAAAAAAAACAATTTTTTTTTTTTTTCATCCTCATGTATAATATACTACATAAAAAAGATCAGAAAGTATATCCAATCGAAACATACACCACATACATAAACGTTTATAATACCAAAATTCTAGCTAATCGCATTAAGCACCTTGATCATAGTGATCACAAATAAAATTGCGGAAAAGTTAAGCATTGACCCATCATTATTTTTCCAGAAATTAACTAGCAAAATGTTAGTCTCCATAAAAAACAGGGTCAATAAAATTTCTTGTCATTTTGAATTTCAGCAGTGACCCCCCTTAAAAGTTCAACTCTATTTTGATGTGAATGAGTAAATGTAAATGTAAAGTGTCTTATGACAAATTTTCAATACTATCACAACTTACGCATACTACTCGACTCTTGGTAAAGCGAAATTCCTGATAGATGGGTCGATTTCTGGGCACGATGTTTTTCTTACTTATTAAACATGAAAATGCTTATAGGATATAACATGCTCCGGATAGAAGGACAAATGGTAATGAACCAAAGGAGCTCGTAAAATGTGGAGTTTATTGTACATAATTTAATTAATTGATTAAAAATGTAATTACAAAAACGTTTTAGTAATATCTTTATGTTTGTGTGATATATATATTTAACAGAGTCAGTAGTTTTTGGCTTTCAGCATTATATAGCTTGCTGGTTGGATATTTACTCAAATACAATATAATTTTTAAACTATCTATAGACCCATTCCTTACAACAGCTTCTGAATATCATGTCCCTCTAAAAACTCCATTCTCTTCGATGAGCATTAATACATTAACCATTACAATTTACATGGGGCATACATTAACAAAAACTATTTTGGTATGACAAGATCATTTTGCTTTTTTGACGTAGTCGTATACTTTTGATTTGAACTTCCGTTGGTATGGACGCGTTGCTAACCAACTTCGTTATAATGTGACCAATCAGAATCTGCAAATTATTGGCTAGCGTTTCGGTACCGGAATAAGCAGTGTACTGCCCGGGAGCCTTCTGAAACACAAAATGTGTTTATTTTTTTATATTATAGTTATTACGTCACCTACGTCGACCATCTTCTTTTTTTTAAAGATATTACTTGTTAGTAATACCTCACCACAGTTCTCAGGGGAATAAACATCAAAACCATGGATTCAACAACTAAGTTCTGAAAAGCGTGGAAAAATATAGTAATGACAACGCTCTTTCTTTTGCAGAAATGATAATTTACCTCCTTCATGAAATGTTAATTTCAGCCATGCGACATTTTTGTGAGGACATCGTATAGATGAGGATTTCAATATTTTACTTTCCTGTCATAAACAGCTCAAAAGCTCTCGGCCAAAGATTTGTCAAAATAGAGCCTTTTATATATCATTCTATTAGTTATAAACAATCGCCAACGTCGCACACATTTAATATCATCGCATATATATATATACCCGGCAGTTTACCTTTAAATAGGTTGTTGAGAGCTTCTCAGTATTGTCTTCTTATATCTGCTTCCTACTTTGGCCAATATTGGAAGCATTTCGATAATGTGTCGTTTATAAAAGCACATCAGTTGAAATCAGCAAGGCAGTTCTTTTTCGTCAGTTCTGTTGCACTAAATATAGAATAAATGACAATCAGTTTGCAAGATTATGTATTCGTCTGTAGACTTCTAGTAATTTTAAGCTGTCGTTAAATCAGTGTCAGTCAGTAAGCTATGTATGTTTATAGTAAATTTATAGTCACACAAAGCTTGTCAGAGAACGTCACCTTATATCAGTCGATCAAGGAATTAGGTACTCTTTCGTTAAGTAGAGTCATTTGGTTGATCAATTAATCACAAAGAGTCGGTGAGGTGAACATTTGATAACAGTTTAATGAAAATGCATTAAAGCGTTTAGGCGATATGGAGTGAACAAAAATGTTACGGATTGACTGATGAGCTGACCTAATCCCCATACATTTTATAAATATGTCTGATATTTTCTTTGATCCTTGATAAAAAACTTCTACGAGATCTGACCAAAGATTAATCTCTGCATGAGTCACAAATCACTATCAGTTGTATATTAATTATCACGTATGTGGTGAGGCAAAATTAGCTACAAGCGAAATGAAGGATGACTCACGAATCCATTTACATCCCTAATCCCACTTTCCTGCTGAGATAAAAATTGAAGTGCCTGCTGATAACGTTACATTCATCAAAATGCGGACTTTTTTCAAAGAATGTCGATTAGGCATATGGAATGAAGCATTAGATAGGATCATGATACTTAAGATACGTTAAATTATAAAACGTCAAATCATTTGTTAGGGAATGCAATGCTTCCACTTTCATATACGAGAAAAAAAGTGTAAAGGTTCTAGAGAATATCCTCCGGAAAAAAGTGAAACAGACACACGGACTCACGGACGGAGACCATTACTATATCCCCTCCGCCTTAGTAGTTTCTGTGTTCGATGATTGGAACTAAATTTAGAATACAGATTCTCTAAAGACTTCTACAATTTGATAAAAAAAGATGAAAGACTCGCCGTCCTCATCAACCTTGGCATTCAAAGTAATTGCTTGACTATTGACAGTGTATACATGTGTATATACTTTCAGTAAACTTTAAAAGAACGCCAATACTTCACATTGAATGTTAGGAATTGGAGATGTTACAGAGTTGCATATTTTCAGAAACATTTCATACTGTGATAGCTATTTATTTGCCTGATTATAAGCAGGCAGAATTCCTCCAAGGAATGTAAATTTTGCTATAACAGCAGTCATACGATAATATTTTTTCAGATACATCAAATGACAGAACGTTAAATTATTTCTTAAGGAAAGTAATGCTTGATTAAGATGTTTGTGCCTATTGATACCACAGCCATTGACATAAACGCAACATATTTATATATTCCCTGTGATATTTAATGATAACCCTATACTTTACATCAACAGTTTAAGGCTAGAGTAATGTTAGAGTCATATTTTTGCAAATGCACACGTTATTTGTTATGAAATGGTATTCTTATATTTTTTGCTGATGGTAATGTAAGAGACGTAAGGTCATTTCCATTTTATTCTAATATGCCTACGGTATATTTCTATAGTCAATTCGAGTGCATTAATATGATTAAAGCACTCGGAAAAGTAGGCGGAGTTTCGGACATGGAAATAGCTCCTTCATACTTTTCTAATTTACTCCCGCTCAAAAATAAAATATAGAAATGGAAATAATATCAGTATAAATACATCAGTCGCATGAAAAAGATTTGTTTAAGAACCTAAATATTATTTTTGATTACGTCAAGTAAGCCTTAGAATACCCTCACCTTGCTTTCCTTAAAAATTCAGGATTAACAGTCATACAATGTTTTGATTCCGGGAGACAAAACTATGAATGAAAATGTTTACGTCATCACACTGACGTCATTACTCCACGTTAAAACGTTGTACAGTTCAAATTAACGGTACGCATTTAAATCGATTGGCTGCTTTGTTAGGTTCTGAATCTGACGTCTTCTGCATAATGTCAGTCAGGTATTTCTTTTAATATTTTATGTATTAAATGATTGAAATAAAAATAAGTTTGTATAATATAGTTATTTTTGATATCTTGACTGGTTGCCCGAATAGGGAGTGAATTCAAACAGCTACTATTTATGCTGTTTTACACATTACCGCCGAACTGAAAAAAGGTCCGTAGTAGTTACGATAGTTTTTAAAAATTCGGCTTCTAAGAATCGAAATAATCTATGTCTGGGGTGCTTTATCGAAATTGAAGCATTTCCCGTCGGTAATGTGCCTGCGTAATAATTCACTCGGGCTTCGCCCTCGTGAATTATTCCGCCAGGCACATCACCTCCGGGGAATGCTTCAATTTCGATAAAGCACTCCAAGCCATAGATTATTTCTTAAGTAAAAGTCATCTATAAAAAAATACTGCAAATGTTAAATAGATCAATATATAATATGAAAGTGAATAAATGAAAGAAAAATGAACATGAACACAATTTAAAGCTTACACTGTTATTGAAGTGTTCATATCTGCAAAAGATTTGCTCAAATACGCCTAGTTGAAATGTTGGACCCTGAGAGTCCTTTCTTTTTGTCCGTTGCAAACGAAACGCGAAAGCCTTGATAAAGTATGGTATAAAAACAGCCAATGTACATAAGTAAGTTATACGCAATATTGGAATAAAAACAGATTCAGGCCTTGAATGTGAAAACAAGAAAAAAATGTTAAACGAGAATAAAATGTACCAACATAATTTAACCTTTCACTGATATCAAACTTTTTACTTCTTGAATTGTAGTTCAGTTCCAGTAATGAATGATGTTAAAAACCAATCCGGCTAATTCATCAAAATTGTGTGTGAAATTAATGAAACACCACTACAATAATGAATGAAAGCTAACTGGAATTGGTCTAGCTAAAATGTCCGGTACTGCTCTTCATCCAAAGGCGTCAAAACCTTTTATCGAGATCTTTGTGGTACTTGTTGTTACTTTCGGTGATGATGGTAAAATGCCTATCAGGCTAATTCATCATAATGGTCATAAAGAATGACTTCTTGGTGGGACTCAAATTTTTTTCCTTGTTGCTTATTGTGCGATTCTTAATAAAAAATGAAACTGAAACACTCCATTGTTCAATAACTGCCAGGATAAAAATGTCTGTTTCCTTTTTTTTTTTAGCAATATCCGACTTTTCAACCAAGAAGGTTCAACATCAGTCTGTGAATGTAGTGACAACCTCATGGCAGTTCCAGGACTATCTGCACAACACAATGCTCCAACAAATTAAGTTACACTTGCTGGCCCTAAATCTTTAAAATGAATCCATTTCCAATGTTTATGGGTGCTTCTGTTAATGGTCCCGTCAACCAAATCTTCAAAGTCCCTGAATAAATCAATTTCTGCGGTCTGCTCTCAGGGGAGGTTGTGTCCCTCTTTGTCGGATTCAAGACGGTTCAAGAGAATCAAGGACTGTTTTAGTTTCCGATTGTAGTGAATAAATACACTATGTTTTTTTTCTGTTCCAGTTACAAATCCAGAAAAACTTGACAGTTCCGCTTAACTTTCACTTTTTGCTTTTCACTGACAATCTACATTTCTATCGTTAAAACCTATGTTAAAGACCACCCCCGAATAGAGACAACCCAGCAAATAAAGACCAGCAAGATTATCACCGGGCACTAATCATATATAGTAGACACACCTGTGAATAAAGACCAAATTTGTAGCTTCCCAACAGTAGTTTTTGTTCACAGGTTTGAATGTATGTAACAAATAGGCAATTACTGCTTTGATCAAGCTTCTAGGGTAAATGCTATTATAATACATGTAAACAAACAGTCGCTTTACATTCAAAAAATAATTATGTAATCAATGATTACCGTGATTTTACTTTAACATGACTTTGAAATCTTCATCTTAGTGAATAAGCTATATAGTAGGTTGATGATTCGCTTATCAACGAACATTATTGGAATCAGTAATTTTGCTTGAAATAAGTCTCTCTTGTGTTGGTGGTGTGCACTTCTGGGTGCTGTGGGGTTCGTTTTGGGGAGGCTGCGTTTTGGGTTTTTGGTATTTTGGGGCGTGGCGTGGCATTCCCTGTTTGATATTATTTTTGTTTTTTTCTTGAAGAATGTAAAACAATATATCTATCGTATTAAGAACACCACTTTGAAAGTTGTTTAATATAGATCAAATTTAATCAAATACGGCAATGACAAAACTTTTGTAGGAATCAGGATTTTCTTAAATCTCAATATCATGGATAGAAATTTTAACAAAAAGTGACACTTATTTTTAATAACAGTCATTTTGCATTTTACAAGATCTGAAGGATTCTATGTATCAATGTGTGTTTAATGCATAGTTTGCAAAGCATAGTAATCTAGACAATTCAACTCTATAACTGACATTCTGAATGCAAATCACATTCTTTGAAACATAAAACTAGGTTCACAACAAAGAATAAGTGTCAAATTTACGTAACATTTAGATCTGAAAACCACTGATCATAAAAGCATAATATCATATTTTGAATTTGTGCCTTCGACACTGAAACATGATTCTGTTAAGACGCAAATCTAATGTAAGCTATAATCTATTAGACAGATTCTGACCGCTGATATTTTATATGAAACAATATCACTTTCGTCGCAATTTGAATAATTTGTACATAATACAGTAAGTATACTTATTTATAATTAGAGCAAAACAATATATAATTATTTTATCTTACGTATTACAACCATTGGATACTCTTCCAAATTGTCGTCTTAACAATGTAGTATTTGTTGCTTGTTGTCTTATTTGCATTGTGTTTTTAAAAAAGTTCTTAATTGTCTCTCTATATCAAGAGCTTTATGGACACTCCACACTTTACATTCATATTTTAAGATTGGTTAGATGACAACGAAATACTCTCGACTTTTTCAGAATTATTTCACATGTTTACATGAACACTTGCATTTTTTCATAATTCATATGTATTCAGATATATCATTTTAGTAAAGCGTCAAATTATTTTGTAAGGAAAATGATGCTTTCACAAAGATTTCTGTACCTGATTCTAGGTAACAATAGGGCGACAGAGTTACTCCAAATATGATAAATTTGTTACAGTCTTTAATTCAAAGTAACAATAAGGAAATTTAATGCTTCCATGTTTATTTTCCTCTTTACATAACCTTATAACAGAACTGAACTTATAATATATGCTACTTTTTCATGCATGCTCTATTGCATCGGGTTTTGAATATTTCATCAGACAAGGACGCATTTGGTGAATTGCCTACATTATTGGTTCAAATTGCCGCAATGCACATGTCAGATGTATCTGTATACAATGTTAACTTTTTAAAATTTCGTATAGCCGAACCTGTATATTAAGGAAATTGGTAGTATAGTGTATGTGTATATTGTATGTTTACATACGGATTATTCAAGTACATGGATTTAATGTTTTAAACGCATTAAATTTTGTTTTTTATATTTCGGTTCTGATTCAGTTTTTTAATATAAAAACTTACTTAGATATGTAAGTCCTAAGAATTTGCCCGGGGAAAACAAGCGTATTTTTGAACCTCAAATCAGGAGGACAAATTGAATAAGGAGCATTGAAGTATAAACGAGTCTAATTATGATGTGTTCAACATTGTGTGTCGAATGCAGCCATAATTAATCTGAAGATTAACTATTTAGGATTCTATAGCACGTAATTATCGGGTAAATGTGAAATCTATTTTACTAAAAGCTTGCACTAATTTTACAACATTTGTCTCGGTGCTTACTTGTTATAATCGTTAAACTTTGTATTATGTAATTTTATACTTCATTAAAGCATAGATAAGGAACGTGCATTCAATTACAAACTCAGCGTAGATATATATTAAACGGTTTGGAGCCAGTTTGTGGTAGGTATAATCTACAGAAGACTAGATAATTATAAAGAAAAAAAAGAAATAGATAAAACAAAATTAAAAAAGAAATAACAGGCATGTCTCTTGCATTACAATACATGGGCATAAATGTTCATATGTATCTAACTTGCTCTAAATACTTGGTCCGCTGCAAATTCCTAAAGTTAGAAATTACATATCTAGCCGTATGTCTTGGATTAAAGCTTATCCAGCCCTAACCCTAGTACCTAAAAGGAATATGAAGATCAGCCGATATTCCTCGTATGCGGTCATACTGCACGCTTCTGACTACAGAATACGAATGTGCGACCTTCCCAAAAATGATTGTAGAATCTAGCAAGGGTTTTAGGAGATAAAGAACGGAGCAGTTTTTTTACCTTGTTCTTTAGCCGTATGATCCAAAATTAAAATATGCACAACTGATCTTGAAATTGATGTTTCCTTTAAAGTTTGATAGAAGTCCAACAATGGCTTTGACTACGAAGAGCGGACAAGGTAAAGTGGACAGATGGAGGGACGGATGTACAAATTGGCAGTTGTACGGCCAGTCTTTTGCTCTCTCTATTGTTTATTTAGCAAAATTAGGCTTACAATAGTGATGTAAGCAAAACGGAATGAATGACATCAAAGAGACATTTCTGTTACCGATTGAAGTAGAATTTTTGGGAATGGACAGACATGACATAAGGCAAGGGGGAAATGATATGGTTCACCTTAAATTGGATGGTCTTAGTTATGAAATACTAGATCGATCCGAATAAAAATGCACATCTAAATCACAAGCGTAACAATTTCCTTAATTAAAAATGAGTACTGCATTAAGGAAGTGACGCTTAGCAACAAAGGAACAAGCTCAGACATACAGTAATAGACTTTGCATAACCAACTTTACGAGATAAACGACACAATTTTTGTACATTATGGAAACCTCAACTGTGCATTTTCCTTTGAACGAATACAACGAATAGACCGAAACTACTTTACAGCTCCTATTGAAATCTCTATAATTAAAACACATAAACATACATTTACCTTAGAGAACTTTTCTTTGATAAGATAAAACAACAACAGTGAAAAGGTTTTTTTACATTTGACAGTAATCCACCAAAATAAATATGTACAGAAAGACGAGTGCATTTATTTGTAAAGAACACTTTTTTCCATTGCTAATAAAGATGACTAAATGCGACAAGGTAAAGTTAGCATATCGGACCGCAAAGAATGTCCGTTAACATTTTTTAACTACCTACCAAATATAAAGCAATTAAATCCATGTAATGTAAGTATTAACATAATTCACATTTCGGATCATCTGATGATAGTAATAATTCCTTTAGTAGACACAGTTTCTTTACAAACTATAATCCGATTTTATATAAGTTAACATCTAATATTCCTTTATTCATGCAGTACTTATCCATTGCCTGAATATAATTTCAATCAAAACTCCGAATTACTTTGGTTGACGTTACACTGGAAACTGTATAAGCTAATGCACATCAACAATATCGAGATGTTCAATTGCAGAAGATCCGCCTTGTTCCGCCTTTCTCTTATTTTAAGTCACACATACGTCAACTTTGGTAACAGCTGTCTGGCTCTTTACTTAATAAATATTTCTGTCTTAAAAGACATTACGGGGGAAATACATTTTTACGTTTATCTGTATTATAGTTATTCAAGCACAACAGGTTGAACAACTCAAGCAGTAAAAACGTTTGCTTGCCTTACAATGAAATTGTTTGCATTTAAATTTTAAATGATGCAAAATTTAAAGTGATATTCATTCTTTCTATTAACACCGAACCTTTTATAATTTAACAGTGATTGTAAAGGAAGTGGTTTGAATGAACGTTTATAAAATGCAGACTGTATCTTAATTTAAAGATAAAAATATGAAGTTGTAACGGCATGGATTTAATATATGCATTATATAATTCAAGCTATTCTACAAATATTTAAAGGAACATGTTAATTTTATACGGAACAATTTTAAGCAATTGGAAAACAATTAGCAACCAAAACAAACTTTTATAAGACGTACAAGACAGCGTTAATTTCATCATGGAAAACCAAACCGAGCATTTACCATTGTGCTTTGGGGATTTCTTCAGCGACAAAAACGAAAAACCTCTTATTAAAGACAAAGTCACGGATATTTTTCGTGTAGATGTTATTGCAGGGTAGAGCGTGCCTTTATTACTGGATCGTAAGAACATTGATCAGAAATTGGAATTTTTACAATGTTATAATTTTGAAGGATACGGATATATCATTCAATAAGCAATCACGCATATGTAACGTTTATTTACAAGATGAACAGTACCAACAACGCTAAAAGTCAAACAGTCAAATAAATTCTGTCGCGAAGTATGCGAAATATTGACTTTGGTCTCAGTTGGATCTTTATCTTATCTTTGTTTTCTTCTTCATTAATTCACGTGAAAGGTGTGAATCTTACATAATTTTGTATTCCAACGGAGTAGGTTTCGTTTGATAAGTCACGTGAAAAGTGTGAGTCTGTGGCAAGAATTTCTTACAAAAAATAGTTAACGATTCTTTAGTGAAGCAGTTTTTTAGTTTTGCATTTTGTTAAAAGATGGATTAAAAGGCAAATGTTTGAGAAATTGTTATAAAAAGATAGCTTTGGATATAGAATTAAAAGGAATAGATGGATATATTTGTTGTAGTGTTTTATTAAAATAAGGTCAACAAGTAAATTAGCTTCAGTGTGGATGTGAAAATTCCGCCACAAATTCAGACACTGACACTCTTTGAGAATTAGCAGAAAAAAACACAAGAAAATCTTTATGTGATATATTAAAGTTGTTTCATATCAGCATCTATTAACAGTGCAAACCTATTGATTCATTGTCAAAAGAGGAAAATAATTACATCCTAGGACCTATATTACATGGTTATTTGAGTTTCATTCGTTACAATTGCATTTGAATTATAGTACTAATTGAAGGCACATAATCTAGTTAAGTCGTCGAAGTACATCATCGCCCATCCGTGAAAATGTACACTTGCGAATCAAACATAAGAAAGCATAGAATACTCGGAACTTCGGATTAAGTATTGTCGTATTGTAATGGCTTGATATTTGGAGCTAGTAAAACTGGGAGATATTTAAACAAAGGAAACTTTACATGTGCGATGCTAGACTCCTTCATAGAGAGTTTCATTTTCTTCCTGACAAATTGTTAAACATACCAATAACAGTATGACGTTTGAATCTGATTTTAGATCAGATCCCATCAAAGACGTTAAAGCTTTTTGTTGGTCTGAAATGCAAATATTTTAAATGTTATGTCAATCTTAATTCTGCTTTTTGAAACTGTACATGTTCTGTGGAAAATGCATTTGTATATTTGTTTACGTCTTATTTTTCTGTAAGGATTTTTAATGTTAATTATAAAGATTCAAGGTGCGCACTAAGCTGATTGTCCGAATATTTACATGAGATATCTAATAGGTTGGTAGTTTTGTCAGCTTGACAATAGATATTTTGCCTCTGAAGATAATTCGTAGGAGTTTTGTACTGCTCAAGCTGAACTGGAGTTAGATTATCGGGTATTAAAGTTTCAGTTCAATTGTTAAGAATTGATGAAATGTTACTTTAGAAATGTATGTGAACGAAAAACATCGTTCAATTTGTATTCAACTGTTTCCTGTAAACTGTTAGCTATCAATTGCTTATATCATCAAACAACTTTTGACAAATAAAGGGAGCAAACATACACGCCATTAGTTTTGTATTTATACAAGTGTGTTCCAGTTAAGTCCCTTCTAGCGATAAAACCATGAGCATGAACATATGTTTGTAAATATCTATTCACTATTATTTGTGAATGCATTGATATAAAGATCTTCTATAATCTTGTTTGCATAATTACAAATACTATAAACAGTATGTCGAGTGGCAGCTTGTAATTATTGTAGCACCATGCCAACACGTTGGTGCGATTGTACCCCTATTTGGGCGAAAGTTACATTTTGTAAAACAAAGCTGTGCCCTAAATCCTTCCTTTCCCAGTAATTAAAGAGCATCATTATATTAAAACTATTATATCCTAGGTTGTTTATTTCACGATTATTTATTGCAAATTGATCACAATCAAGTAAAGCAAGGACGCGTCTATGTGTCCTGATGACCACGAGGCCAATGTCCTCCTATTTCCAAAATTGTCAATAATTCAGTCAAAACATTGAAAGATACAATGAAACGATATGGAATGTTATTGTGTAATTCATCACCTCTTACAATAACAAACACACAATGTGAACAATGAATGCCTATGTTGATAACATAACTACATAAGGACGACTAAGGCGAATGAGAGCCTGTCATCAATTGCGCTTTTATGTATAGTACCGTTATTTTTTAGTTCTGGCTTCCGTAAAAGCAATAACAGAATTAAGGAAAGAAAATATCAGTATTCATATTATACACATTTTGCGAAGTAAAACATATTTTCACTTAATTCCTCTATATACACGTGAAGTAAATCTGCATGTCGTCAAAGATTTTGGCGAAAAAGAATTATAGTCCAAATTACAGTATGTTCTAGAAATAATTGAAAATGCAAGACAATGTATCATTTCATCGAGAAATTTCCTTATACCACTCCCTTCCCATCCCCACCCCCTTCCAGCCTACCCGATAATTTCGTTTCTCCGGCAACCTCAGTTATGATTTCAAGCATGCAATTGCGGAGCTTTGAAATGCTGAAAGCAGTCGTAGACTACCAACTAACGGTAAATTTTGTACTTCCACCCGTCGGTAGTAACACATACAGTTAATTAAAGTACATTGGTCGGTTTTTCTTGTTTGTCTGAAATTTTTCTTGATGACACTCGAAAGAAAGCATCATCACTTTTAGAGGAAATCAGTCCCTTAACCCCTTGGAATCCAGACCCAACTACAGTTCGCATCCAATTAAACATTTTTAGTTTCGGCCATGAAGGATGCATATATTTTTGAAAAAAATACATTCAAACATGAATTTACTGAAACGTTACAATTTCGGAAAAGTAGGGTTATGAAAGTAGTTTCCTAATAACTAATTATAAATGATTATGATTTAGAAAGCGATCTTAGTTTTTTACCAAAAGCGGTCTTTTGAAACAAAAAACTCATTTACGATATAAAAAGAATAAAACGTTTATTCATAGTGTATTATGATCAAAATTTTATATAAGGCCACACCAAATTAATTTCTTGGTCATCGGAATATATCCTAAAAAAATGGGAGCGAGCGAGCGAAAAAAAAATAAAAGATTTTTTTTCCCAATTCAACCATTTTTGGAGCGGGCGGAGAGCGATTTGGTAAAAAAAATAAAAACTCCTACAGAAACAAATATTCACTGTCAAAACAGATAAAAAAAACCTTGGAAACAGATAAAAGAGCTACAGACACCTTAAATATAAATTGCCAAAAAGGTACAGACCACAAAGTGACTCCTATATACACCAGTACTAAGTTTGCAGGGGTATAATAAAGTGTTTCTTGCAAGAAAATATTTTTATTCATTTAAAAAGACCATAATTTGTTTTCCTACATACATGTACAGCTAATATAACAAGTTTTTTGAAAGAGAAACATTTAAAAAACCATCAGACTAATGTGTATTTCAATTTATGCCCAAACACTTTGTAATGAAACCCATTTGTTAGTCATATCAAAATAACCCACATAACAACTTCTTTAGTTGAGTCAAGGCATATGCTCTTTTACTGAACTAAGTCTTCTTACTGACCATAAGTTGTTTTGACTAGAGATAATTTTTCAATTTCACAATGCCAAAAACTTGCTAGTTTCTTGATTTTTTCCTTGCCCAAGTTTTAGCCTCAGCGCCATTATCATGACACTTTTTACACAGAGGGCGCACGTTGAAAATATGGTAAACAAGTCTTCCATGTACGGATCACTATCACCCAGAAGTTCATCTTCAGTGCCACAGTAACAACAGTAGAGAGAAAAGAATTAGCATTAACAAAAATGTCTTTAAATGTTTCCGAGTTGTTTGTCTGGACAGCAACTCGTCTTCCACCGACGCTACCCTGATTTATGTTAACAATTAAAATTTTCGGGTGCATAGAATGACCGAAAAAGACCGAAAAAGAACCGAAAAATGATTTACCTTTTTTACTAAAAACAACTTTTTTTAAAAAGATAATGTACGATTTATAACTTAAGTAATAAATAAATGAAGGAAGTTCCTGTGCTGTATCAATTACAAAATCTGGAGTATTAAATTTAGAAAGTTTTCGGTCTGCAATATTTGTTTTTCGATCTTTTTAATTGATTTGTAATACAGTATGTACGAATTTCTTCATTTAAACTGTAAGTTATATACTCTTTTAAAAAGTAAGTTGTTTTCGGTCTTCATAAACTGTTTTTCGGTCTTTTTCGGGTTTTTTTCGGTCTTTTTGGGTCAGTCTAGGCATCCAAAAATTTCATACATGTACTGGTTTGCTGCCATTTTGACAATATTGTAGTCATGATTATACAAATAAAGTAGCGTGAACATGCTCTGCTGGCGTTTTTAATTGAATTGTAGGTTTGAAAGTACTAAATTTACGAGTTCGCCACGACAAAAAGGCCCGCTTTGAATTGTTGGCTTTGGTTTATAAAATTGATGCGGGCGGAAGATCAAATTAAAAAAAAAATTATTTTCAAATATAATGGAGCGGGAAATCCGTTGACCAAGTAATTAATTTGGTGTGGCCTAAAGATAAACATGGTCGGTTAAATGTTATACATCAAGGGATAGTAACACATCAGTAACTGTTGTAAACGATAAAGAAGCCTGAAAGAGTTGTTTCCCTTCGATTGAAATATACATTCGTTTAAGATTGTATAAAATCGACCTTAAAGAGTTGCAAATCTTCAGAAACAATTACTGCATATTACTATTTATATAAAAAAGCTCAGCATGGCTAGAAATTACACATTTACACATAAACATTACAGATGAGTTCAACCCAATTCTTTAGTTAAGGGAACATCTTTTATAGACAACTGTCGAAAGGAAGACAGGAACGGAAACTTTTTTATTTCGTTGTCCCGGTTATTGTCAAAATGAATAATTAATTTCCATAAGAGAAACTCTGAGTCATTTCAGGCTGTCATTACTTTTAGAGGGACTCAGAACCTTAACCCCTTGGAACCAAGACTCAACTACAGTTCGCATCTAATTAAACATCCATTGTTTCGGCCATGAGGGATGCATACATTTTTGAAAATATTACATTCATATTCACTGAAATGTTGCAATTTCGAAAAAGTAGGGTTATGAAAATAGTTTCCTTATAGCTATTTATAAATGATTATGAATAAGAAAGCGATCTTATAATCAAACTTTTAGTTTTTACCAAAAGCAGTCTTTTGAAACAAAACTCATATACGATATAAAAAGAATAAAACGTTTAAAGATAGTGTAATATAATCACAATTTAATATAAAATTAAAATGCTCGATTAAATGTTATACATCAAGGGATAGTAACACATCAGTTACAGTTGTAAAAGATAAAGACACATGAAATAGTTGTTTCCCATCGATTGAAATATACATTCGTTTTAGATGGTATAAAATCGATCTTAAAACTTTTGCATATCTTCAGAAACAATCACTGCATATAACTAGTTCATACCCTCCGCCCCCACCCTGCCTAAATAAATATAAAGGTTGTCACATAACTATTACAAATGCATATCAACATCAGGCGACAAGAGTCATGAAAAAAGCTCAGCATAGCTTGAAATTACACATTTACACATAAACATTACAAATGATTTCAACCAAATTCTTAAGTTAAGGATACATCTTTTATAGACAACTGTTGAAAGCAAGACAGGAACGAAACTTTTTCATTTCCTTGTCCCGGTTATAGTCCAAATGAGTAATTAATTTGCATAAGAGAAACTCTGAGTCATTTCAAGCTGTCATCACTTTTAGAGGGACTCAGACCCTTAACCCCTTGGAACCAAGACCCAACTACAGTTCGCATCTAATTAAACATTCCTAGTTTCGGCCATGAGGGGTGCATACATTTTTGAAAATATTACATTCATATTCACTGAAATGTTGCAATTTCGGAAAAGTACGGTTATGAAAGTAGTTTTTTTATAACTAATTATAAATGATTATGAATAAGAAAGCGATCTTTGAATCAAACTTTTAGTTTTTACCAAAAGTAGTCTTTTGAATCAAAAACTCATATACGAACTAAAAAGAATAAAACGTAAAAAGATAGTGTATTAAAATCATTTCAAATTTAAAATGGACATGCTTGATTAAATGTTATACATCAAGGGATAGTAACACATCAGTTACTGTTGAAAAAGATAAAGAAACATGAAAGAGTTGTTTCCCATCGATTGAAATATACATTCGTTTAAGATGGTGAAAAATCGATCTTAAAAAGTTTGCAAATCTTCAGAAATAATCACTGAATATACCCTTAACTAATTGATACCCCCCCCTGCGCCACCCCCCGCCCCCATCCCCTCTAAATATATATGTATAGATTGTCACATAGCTATTACAAATGCATACAACATCAGGCGACAAGAGTCATGCAAAAAGAGAAGCATGGCTAGAAATTACACATTTACACATAATTATTACAGATGATTGATTAGGAATGCGTATCACTCTTATACCAACGTCTAGCCGTTCGATGTAGTTTTAACTAACGATTGTGTTTCCTAAAATATCAAACATTACAGTTAATAACCGTCTAAAATATGAAATGTCATAGCCATTAAGCTTGTGATTCGTAAAGAATCATTAACAGAATTCAAAACTACAATGATTATGAAAATATTCCAGCAAACACGACAGCTACGGACAACAGTATAGCAAATACTCATTTCATCCATTTCATCCATTTCATCCATTTTATCCATTATACATTTCATACATTTTATACATTTTATGCATTAAATACATTTTATACATTTTATGCATTTTCATCCATTTCATAAATTGTATCCGTTTTATCCATTTTATGCATTTAAAACATTTTATGCATTTAATGCATTTTATACATTTCATACATTTCATATCATACATGTTATGCATTTCATAAGTTTCATTTCATATAATTTATACATTTTATACATTTCATGCATTTCATATATATTTTATACATTTTCATACATATTATACATGTTATAGATTTTATAAATTTTATGTAATTGATGTATTTTCATACAATTCTACATTTTAAGCATTAAATACATTTGATACATCTTATCTTCTTCATTTTATGCATTTCATACGTTTTCATACATTTCATCCATTTTATCTATTTTATACATTTAATACATTTTATACATTTTATACATTTTATACATTTTATACATTTTATACATTTTATGCAATTTATACATTTTCATAAATTTGTACAATTTAAACATTTAATACATTTATGATATCTTATCTTATCCATTCTATCCTTTTTCATCCATTTTATACATTTCATACATTTTATGAATTATATGCATATTATACATTTTCATACATATTATCATTTTTTTACATTTTCATACATTTCATCCATTGTATCCGTTTTATCCATTTTATACATTTAATATATTTAATGCATTTTACACTTTTTCATACATTTCATATCTTTTATACATTTTATACATTTCATTATACACATTTTATGCATTTCATAGAATTAATTCATTTTATACATTTCTTGCATTTCTTGCATTTCATACATTTTTATACATTTTCATACATTTCATACATTTTATACATTTTCATACATTCTATACATTTTTATACATTTTATGCGTTTTACATATTTTCATACAATTCAACATTATAAGTATTTTATAAATTTAATAATCTTACTCCTACGCAGAACATAAAATATAGAAATAGAAGTTATATCTATATAAATACATCAGTCGCTTGAAGTAGTTGTGATTGAACCTAAATATAATTTTAGATTGTGACAGTAACTTCACTTTATTTTCCTTTAAAAATGCAAAGAAAATTAAGGATCAACTGACACGCTGTGTTTTGATTCCGAGAGACATAACAAAACAATGAATCAAAACGTAAACGTCATCACACTCCACGTTAAAACGTTGTACAGTTCAGTTAAGCGGTGCGCATTTAAATCGATTGTCTGCTTTGTTAGGTTCTAAATCGGACGTCTTCTGCATAATTTCACAGTCAGTTATTTTACATATCTTATATGTTCGTGAAGTTGGCAGACTGGCAGCGTAGCAGCGTGAACTTGGCAGACTGGCAGCGTAGCAGCGTGAACTTGGCAGACTGGCAAACTGGCAGCGTAGCAGCATGAACTTGGCAGACTGGCAGCCTAGCAGCGTGAACTAGGCAGAATGGCAGACTGGCAGCGTAGCAGCGTGAACTCGGCAGACAGTCAGCGTAGCAGCCTAGCAGCGTGAACTTGGCAGAATGGAAGACTAGCAGCGTGAACTTGGCAGA